>VDFB02053453.1:0-29299 GCA_007258455.2 Sequoia sempervirens | reverse complement strand
GGATCCAAGATGCTCTTTTAAGCTCATAAATGAGTCAAAACAGCCCCTACATCTTTGGCATGTGTTGAGAATTGATTATTAACCTTCCTAGATACCCTCCTCATGTTTACAAACTATCTCCAACTCCCCAAGATTCTTGGCATGTCATAACTCAAAGCATATCTCTCTTCCCCTCATGACTTAGTCATATTGACACATGATCTATGTTTGCATGTAAAGGATAATGACTTAAAATTAAATGATTTATAAATCATCATTTAATATCAAAGCATTTACAATGTAAAAAAAATGCTAAAACATAAAGAGACCTTCACCTCCATGCATTGAGTCAAAACCCCTAGGCAATAGGAATTGCTAAGTCAAAATACAATAAAAATGCCTAAGTTACATGGCAAAAAACATAAATTGAGTCACAAAACATATAGTGACTCCACTTGATTAGAAGTTGTAATGTATCTTTTTATAAGAAGATGGAAAAAAATATGCAAGTCTCCATTGACTTATGTTGTGTGTCTTTACTCCTCTACAAGGGGGCTTGAAATAGCATGTTAGGCATATGTAAAGTGACCGAAGCCCTGCAGGAACAAAGGAATTCCTTGGAGACAACATATTATTGACATTGATTTTCGCATAAAAAACAAAGGCAAAAGTAAGTTTTATCAACATATGTTAGGAGTTTCAGCCTAGTAAAACAAGGCAAAAGAATGAAATTTCATTCCATTTGGTATTTGAAACTTCAAGAAGAAGCTACCTCCACCTCTAGGGGTTTTTTGAAGCATCTCTAGGTGATTTTAATGCGTGAGTTTGATGACATAGAGGCATTTTCCTTTCATTTTCTATATAGATTTTATTCTAGGTGATTAAATGAATTCCTTTCTAGAGGCAAAAATGAAGACAAATTCCTAGGTAAGCTATCAAAAGCACTTCAAATTATTTTCTAAATGAGAAAAAGGAAACTTAAATTTGAGCCATTTCTAGATTTATTCAATTCAATGGTCGCCATTAAATTTTTATTTGTCTTTTCTTTTCACTCTTCTTTGGGCTATATGTATCCTTCATGGCTGTGGGTTCGGCCCCTTGGAGGGTTTATGTTAGAAAACCCTTAAGGGTTTGCTCTGTCTCAATCTTTGGGGCTAGGCTCTTGTTTATCTTGTGTTTTCTGTCTGTTGGGTTTTATCCTTTATTCCCTTTTCAAGTCAAAAGTTTCTTTTCCTGGAGCTTCTTTTCACCATATGTTATGAAATCCTAGCTTGGCTGTGGGTCGATCTCTAAAAAAAATGAAACATAGCTTATATTTAATTGGCATTTTACAATACCCACATCTTGGCCATATCCCTTTAGCCACCATTTATGATCTTATGGGTTTTCTTTATTTCATGGCTATTGTTGATAAATAGTTTAAGAAAACATTCTCTGGTATTTACGACATTCTTTATTCAGAAAGAATGGGAAACAATGTTTGTCTATTTAGACTCTTCTTCATGTTTGATAGCTTCTGTAAAGAACACCCTCTTTGTGCTATTCATGAATTCTTTTGGCATTATGGAACCTTGAATATGTGCTTCAAAACCCTAACCTACTATAGGGGGTTTCACATTTTTCTTTCCTATAGCATGAATATTGATTTATTTTTTTGTAGAAGCATATTTTGGGAAATTTTCAAAAAAAATTAAAGTAGCACCATGAGAAAATAATCAAAACTTTAGCGGTTATTGTGACTTGATTGCCATTTGTGAGGGTTTCTAGAAAAAACTTGGGTCACCATGTTGTTACTTCGACATATTCTTTTCATTTCACATTGTTGTATATTATATTGTTGTAGTTGTATTCTGCTTCTAGGTACTTCATGTTTGATCATTTTGCACTCTGTATTTTGAAAACCTGCTCATACTCAAATTACTAGAAAGAGAAACCCTTATTTTATTGCTGAGTAATACTTCTCTTTCATGGTTGCCTTCATATTTTTCTTAATGATTCAACTTTGTAGTGAATATGGTTGTAACTATTGACATTTCATTGGTTGTTATGGCTGTTGATTTCCACCACTGTATTACTTACTTTATGCCATGATATTTATGACTGTATTATTTTATGATCATTGTTTGATGTTCCTCCATCTAGGAATAAGGTATCTTAACTGCCTTCTTGATTAATATGCACTCTTCATGATGCTTGTCTATAACAAAGATGATGTAAAACACGACAACAATAAAAATGTGAAAACATGATATAAATGAAGCATCTTATGTATGCCTGTTCACTATCATTCCATGTTATGTTGATATGATAACTTTTAAGATTGCATTTCCTTCTTAAATAAGTTCAAATAAGCTCATTATTTGATAACTTATCATGTTGAGCTCAACCCTTGTGGGAGCCACATTTTAACCCACGTGCTAAAATGTGATAGATTAGATCAAAACACAAATGCACCTTTATCTGCACATGAAGCAAATATGTTAGTGAAATAAATGCATATTTTGGATGTGTTTGATGACTTCAATGGTTTTTTGGGATATCTAGGATTTGCATGCTTGTTTAATCTAAATTGAGATCAGTTTATATATGCATAGGTATTTGTTCATGTAATGTTGGAAACTTTTCATTGCTTAGAGCATTTCTCTAACACCATTGCTTATGTCAAATGCAGGAACTAGGAGCAACATAAACTAGGAGGGACAGATGAAGCTCGGGACAACAGTAGGACAAAATGACACATCAGAACCAATCATTCACAGGCAATGACTGGTTTCCTTCTTTATATGTACATTTCTTTTACTTATTCATGTATATTCTTTTCTTTATTTGTATTGAATAAACTAAGTCAATCTCACGGCTTGTGTGAGATAATGTACACTTATACATTCAATAAAGATTACTCTGTTGTTCAAGAAAGATTTGAATCTTTCTTCTGTTACATGCATATGTATGAATGTAGTAATTTGTAAAATGCAATCTTTTTGGATTATTTCATTTATGCATCTGAATGTAATGTAAGAATGATTTAAATGTACCTTTTTCTCAGTTTAAAATCAACAAGCTCTACTTGATTGAGCTATAAGTGAAAATCTGGTAACAAGGGGTTCAGGGAGATATAAAGGAAAATTACCCTTTAAATGCTTCAACTATGGGAAGGTAGGACACTATGCTTCTCAATGTCCTAACAATGACTTTGAGAGTGATGAAACATATAATAGGCAGGGAAAGAAAAAACAAACTTATTCTAAAAGGAAAAATGTCTTTAAAAAGAAAAGTCAGATGGTAGAAGTATCGAACAATGGTATAGATGCATCTATTGAGGAAGGAGATGAAACACTGTTTATGACAGTTATTAATTCAATTCAAGATCATAATAAGGAGATTGATAATGTTATGAACAATGGCTCAAAAATAGAAGAACCAAATCAAGATCATAATAAGGAAATTGATAATGTTATGAACAACGACTCAAAAATAAATGAATATCCTGTGTTTAAAATACCTCGGTTTGAAGGCTCAAAATTTATTTTCTAGAAACGTAGGATGGAAACCTATTTATCCTCTTTAGGATTTAATGTGTGGTAAGTAGTTGAAAAAGGTTGTTCAGTATCTACAACATCTCCTCCTACACTAGATGAAATGAAGGCTCTTGAGTACAATGCCAGGGTTATGGATGCTATCTTTAATAGTTTGCCAAATGAAATTATTGCTAAGGTCATTTATTTCAAGGATGCAAAGGAGATTTGGAACAAACTGATTGAAATGCATCAAAATGATGACTTGCAGGAAGGAATATCCTCAAAAATTGATATAGACTATAGTAAATTAGAAAGTGAATATGTTTTTGTTAACAAAGAGGAAGAAGTTGATCTTGAGAGTGAATTAAACAGTGCCTTGAGAGACATTAAAAAACTCAAAGAGGAAGCTGTGGTAAAGAAGAATAACTTTTAGAAATAAATTACTAACCTAAAACTTCAAATTGAAATACTAGAAGTTACAAAAGTGCAATTAGAAATCAAAGAAAAAGAATGTTGCATTTTAGAGGCAAAAGTTGCTGACCTGAGAAAATAACTTGATATGTGTGACAGTAGTAATAAACTAGCAGATTTTTTAGGTAAACAAAGACAGTATAGCAATAAAACAGGTCTTGGTTATACAAAAGGCCAATGCTCTTATTTTGATAAGTTCCCGCATAACAAAACAACAAAGAGTTACAAGTCCAAAACTTTTATTGATACTACTCAAATAAGGTTGATTTAGAAACCAAAGAAAATTAATGAAAAGATGGAAGGTACAGTTAGTCAAGAAATTATACATTCTAAGGTGAATAATGAATGGATTTTGGATAGTGGGTGTTCACACCATATGACAGGTGAAAAAAGTAACTTTCTTAATTTTGAATATTGTGATGGCAGTTTAGTTTGGTTTGGGAATGATGATTGTATTCAAATCATTGGGAAAGGAACAATTTCTTTGAATGATAACTTGTGTTTGCAGGATGTGTACTATGTAGAAGAGCTCAAGCATAATCTTCTGGGCGTAACTCAAATCTGTGATTAGGGTTTTTATGTTCTTTTTAATGCTCTAGGGTGTGAGATTAGAAAGAAAACAAGTGAAATTGTTGCTGCAGGTTCAAGAACTCAAGGGAATATTTATAATTTGCAAGAGACAAGATGTGTGAAAATGAGTGTTGAGTTGAGGGAGACAGTGAATGATCTTCCTCATATTTCTCATCACTAAATCATCTATATGTAGATTCAGGGCGCATTTCAAGTTTTTTATATATCCCTATGATTAGTTGCTACATTGGATTCTATTGGTGTAGTTCTAATTAATAAAGTGATGATTCTATCGTTGAAGTTTTTGGGAAGGCTCAAAGGATAGTTTTGTTTTGGCATTTTTGTTTGAATAATATAGCATTTACTAGGTTGTGATATGTCAACATAATGAGCAAAAGGTGACAAATATTGTTTATGTGATCATATCAGTTATGCTTTGTGAATTCTGAAGCAATAACTCTGCAGGATAGTGTCTTTTCCTTTTGTAAATTTCATACACTGTTTAGTATCTCATATTATTCCATACAATGGCTATATGCATGTGATTCTTTCTTGGATTCTATATTCAATGCATGTGCTCAATCCAGTGAGTAGCTAATACTTATTTGATCAATATTTTTGAAACATTGAGGACAGTATTGACAAAGTGCGATCTTGTGTATTTTCAAGATTGTATGGTGGGTTTGCAGTTGTCTTTAACAACGGAAAAAAAAAATATCAGCTTGACAGATTGACAGTGCTCTACAAAACTCTTATGCAAAGTGTTTCCAAGATGAAATTGATATAAGCAGTTTGGCTATACTCTTTTTGTTCAGTTGTTATTCACATGCTATTGCTATTTACATAGTGAATGTTGCTTGAAATTGAGCTTTTCAATGCTTACAATGATGTATACTTGATTTGTTGATCTTGATGCTAGAACAATGGTCTTTTCATTGTGTGACAACAAACATTTCTTGAAACATGATCAGTTTATGTTATGACTTCACTTTTTCTTGCTCAGTGCTGGTAGATATGTTGGCAAAGCTGTGTTTCTCAATTCAATATCATTGGTAACAAAGGTATGTAAAAGTTCTGGAAATCATTTGATATCAGTTTAGTAGGGTTTGAATCATAAAAGTACAATATGGTGAATATTGTTTTGAGGAGAATTTTATTGTTGAAATGACAATGAAAGTTATAACCATCTTGGTTGTTTATTTGCAAGGTTTTTTTGAAACAATCTTGCCTAATTGCTCTTAAAAGTATGCAATGTCTTAGGGGGAGACTTTATGTCTATTCTACACCCCTGATTCAATCATTCTTCTGTATTCTTTTGTGAATTTACAATGCATACTGATATTATGATGATACACTACTACTGTTTTACTATTGTATAATCACTCTTATCTATTTGCACCATTTGTTCCCTTTAGCATTGGTTCAGATCATGGTTGCATCTGATTCTTCCTAGTATTATTAGAGTTCATCTTTGGTATGCTTCAGTGTTACACTTGTTAACAAGGATGGTCGGTATATCATTATGATGCATATGGACATGATTAATCAATCACAGGATGAACTACATTCTTATTCTTTATGATGTTCAAAGTTTTCATTTAAATATTTCATTCATGTTCAACAAATTCCTCCAATTCATGGATTCAGGGGGAGCAAGTCTAATTGGTAAGAGTTTCTTGAGATTTGCTTTCTTCACAGTATGCTTTAAGCTGGAGTAGATTATTTTTGTGCCACTATGACAGATGTTGAACTGGTATTTGGTGCCTTAACTACATTGCCTACAGATTCAGGGTAGTTGGTAAGATTGGTCACAATGTCTTAATATTCTTCTACCTTTATTGACCTCCGTCTTTGGCATTGTTGTCAAAAGGGGGAGAAAATTGATGGTTGTGGTTACATGTTTGAACAGGGTTGAATTGATGGTTTAAACAGGTATAGCTTTAGGTTATTTGACACCAATGCCAAAGGGGGAGTTTGTTGTCCTTGGTGGCATCTTTGGTTGGCATTGTGTCAAATAGGTATATTCAAGGTTTCAAGGTCATTGCCATGATTACAGATATATGGCACAATATACATTCACAGGTATATGGCACACTTGGTATGGCACTATATACATTTGATCATTGAACATGTATTTTAGACATGTTTACCTATGCATAGTGGCATTGACATCTTGGTAACATTATAAGCTTGATTCAGAGACATATATTGCAGCATTACCCCCTTGGCATAATTGTGGGGTAAAAACATTAAGATAATATATGTATATTCGGTTGTAAGTTTTGTAAAGGTTTGATATTGGACCATGCGGGAGAACATCTTCATGTGCATCCCTGTGTGGTCATGGTCAAAAGGCACATTATTATGTTTGATTTCATTTGGGTACTTAAATGGTTTCACTGCATTATTGATGGTCACGAGAAACTCATGATATTAGTATTGTTCAATGTCAAAGGTCACATAATGGACATTATAATGTTTGGCATTATTCATGTGAAATGATAAAGGGTAGAATGTTTGTTGAAACTGTCAAAGACATGATAGATATGGTCATAAGTCGACACCAATTATTAAAGGTTTTTTTGGTGACATATGTTCTTTTACATCATTGAGCATTATGAGATTTATGTTATTTGGGAAAATCATGACCGACATAGTGATTATTGGGGATATAATGATAATGTTTGATTTGTAACACTGAAATAATAATTGTGCCCTAATTCACTTTCATTCTTGGAAAAACTCAAACTCATTCTGCCATGATCAAGATAGGGTTTGCATAAGGAAGATTGTTTCGATTGAGAAGGTGAAATGGCGGTTGCAAGACATGGTTTCAATTCGGTTATTGGTTGCATGAGTATGATTGAAATGTCTTTGCTTCAACCTAGCCATGGTTGACTTAGGGCATGGAACAATTTTTTTTTATGGTGGTACAACGCTACAAAATGTAGTCTTCAACATTCAACTTCACTAGGTGATATCTATTATTTACTAAGATTGAATCAAACTCTTCTTTTTAACACCCTAGTTAGTGATTTGAGTGTAATGCAAGATCCTGGTCGAGCTTTTTTGCATTTTGTTACTTTCTAAAAGATGAACATTAATGGTTTTGTGTAACTTTGATGTGGGTTTCTTGTTTAGACTTTACATATTGTTCTATTCAAGATATCGACCATGTATAAAGGTGTGGTTCATTGTTTTTGATGTTGAATGTTGTTGCCAAAGAGAAACATCACAATGACTCGACAGGGAAACAATTATTGCAATCAGTTTTAAAAGTTATATCTGAAAGTTTCAATGAAGACAAATGACAACAAATGTGAAATTTTTATATACTTATATAAAGAGTGGTTGATCACTGTTTTAAGTTCGATGCTTTTAACATATTTATTATGCTGGATGTGAAAACCGAATTGTGTGATTGAAGTTTTACAAACATGATGCAAAACAGTCTGTATTACTGATATATTTAATATTTTAGAGATTCTAGAATGAATCTTTAAGATATTAAATGTATCAGAATGAAAGTAATATATGATTTGAAGGGAAACAAAGAAACCCTCTATATTTTACATTCTATGTTGTTTGTGGTTAAAATGTTTTTTTGCCAGTGAGGCATTTGAAATCTATCAGTGAGATAGTATTGCCAGTGAGGTAGTGTAAACATAAAGTTTTTCAAATTAAGCCAGTGAGGCATCATTTCTGGAGTGGTTTTTCTACCCCTAGAGGGTTTTCCACTCGTCAAATTCTTTATGTTATGGTCTCATTGCTTTGATGTGATAATGTTTCAAGACTGCGATGATCTTTGGTTTGCTTTAATATTTCTTATTTCAGTTCTTTAATGATTGCATTCAATTCATGAATGTATTTATCATTGAAATATTAAAAGCATAAATTATTCAATTCTTTTTAAGGGAAAAGTTAAAACTTGTTTAAGACATTGATTCGCCCACCCTCTCAGTGTCTTCTTCACTCCAACATTAAGTAGTAATGAAGTGGGTGCAACATGTGAACTTAGTAAGGCTTGTCATGTAAAGGATGAAGATGCATATATAATCCACAATGAAGCTCATACATAGATCCAACATATATAATGTTTGAAACTTTTAACCCACTATTTTTATGTTACCCCCCTTAAACTCTAGGTTATGATATGCATATACTAATGAAAGTTTGATAATATAAAATTAGGCAACATGATCAAGTAGGAAGCATGTTAGAATCATCAACAAAAATTAAAAGATGATCCATTTCATCATTCTCATAAATATGAAATTATATTAAAGAAGATATAAATATTTGAGTGTTATTGGTAATGAATTGTCTACTATTTAAGTACTAATGAATTTGGTGCAACATGTGAACTTAGTAAGGCTTTGTTGGTGTAAAATTTCCATTTTGCAAGTTTTATTTTACTCTTGTAGGTTAATCACTTGCTTAGGTGGTGAGTTGGTTAGAGAGTTAGTTATCTCTCATTCCTTTATATACTCATCACTTGATAAATGATAAACATCAATTCGACCTACTCTCTTGAGTATTTGGTTGATTCATAATATTGATTTTTTTTTCACAAATTGTTTAGTTTCATTTTTGCATGGTATCAAAGCCAAGTGAGTTATATTGTTGGTTCAAATTTTCAAATTCCATTTGTGAGTCATTTTTAGTGCCTGTGGCTTCATGGAGGTCTCTTTGGCATCATCTAAGCTCTATTTGCGGGTTCATGGAGGTCTGCTTTGGTATTGTGGAAGCTTTGTATGTGGCTTCATAGAGGTCTATGTTGACATCAAGGAAGATGTTGAGATATTTTACACCATAGAGGAGGTTGATTTGGCTCTGTATTGAAGGTTGATTTAACCTTTATAGAGAATTTTGTTGATGTATGACTTAAATTTTCTTTAGGGAGACATTTTTGGTTTGAATGCATATTTTTTGTTGGTTTAAATTTGCTTATTTGAATTAAGCACTATAAATTTGTCTTGCATTTTTAATTCAACATGGATTTGGAACTGTGAATTTATACTTTCAAATTTAGTTTGAAATAATTTGTATTTCTCACCCTCAAATTGCAAGGTTATTGTAAAATTGTATATTTTTGTAAACATGTTTCTAAATTTGTTGTTTGCATTGAAAGATTTGGAAAGGTGTATTAAATTTGCAAAGAAATTTGTAAAATATTTTTTGAATTTCTATTGTAGGCATGTAAATATTTGCATAAATTTGCATAGGCATAGTTGAATCTTTTTGAAATTTGCAAAGGTGTTAAATTTTTTGTTGTAGGTATAAATTTCTACTATAGATGGGTGAAGTTTTGCATAAATAGGGAATTGGCATTTGAATCTTTAGATCAGGATGTTTAATTGCATACTTCAACACAAATAAGGGCATTTGTGTCAATTTTTATGCAACACAAAAAGAGCATTATTCATCCTAAAAAAGGGAGATTTTTTTACATCAATAAACATTTTAATGCATATTTTAGCGAAGGGAGAGGGGGAGAGCCTCCAAAGGAGTTAAGGCCTTGGTTATATGGTGTGGTCACAACCATCTAAAGGGGGCTTAAAATTCACCTCCATTCTTTCAAAAAAATTCCTCTCAAATTTGTGAAAGCAATTTTTTCAAAGGAATTAAAAAAAAAAGTTTTTAGTGAAAATTTAGGCAAATTTGACAAATTTTAAAATTGATGTAACTTTTGATTCGAAACTTGAAATTGAGTGCCATTTTTTTAAAAGTGATTTTTTTATTTTATTTTATGCCCGGTCCATAAGAAATGATTATGCACTAAAATTATAAAGTGTCATTTTTTGTTCCAGTTGGACTTACACACTAAAATTATAAAGTGCCAAAATTATGGAGGTGATTATATAAGTATTTTTTAATCATGAACTGAGATAAAATTCCATTTTGGAGGGGTTCATCATGTCTTTTTATTTTCAATTCCATCCTTATATTGCAAGCTAACTTCAAAGAACTATTTTTCTTGTAAATAAGGAATAAAGAATCATTGTCTTGAACAAGGTCTATTGCCCTATCTTCTTGGACTCATTCCTAAGCAAAATGACTATGAATAAAATAATGCATAGTTTAACAAGAATGACATGGTCTATGGACTAATATTTCTTACTATTTATGAGGATTTTCTACATCACATAGAGCACACTGAGTTCCCTTTTACTACTTGGACTATCATCCAATGGTTATATGGAGACTTTGGATCTTCATCTGATAGTGATATTTCCTTGGATAATAAAAAGAATTATTTTGCCCCATCTTGTGTGGACACATCCTCATGGGATGATTGGTTTATTTGGTTGACATACATTAATACTCCATCTCCTCCATCTACTATTGTATCTATATATTTTAGTGTCACTTCTTCAAAAGGTTCCAATAATTCAATGCAACAGGCTATTCATCATCTTCCAAATAAAATTTCTTGGGATGATTACTTCCTAGACATTATAGGTTTGCTTTGTGAGTCTTATCTTGTAGAATTGGAGGATATTCATATTCTCTTTGATGTTAGCTCCTATGGTGTTGCATCATCTTCTTCAAATGTTGTGAGGGCATCTTCAATCCCTCTTGTTGCTTCTCTATATTTGTCATAGTTTAGAATTAATGTAGAGACTTTTGAGTAGAATTTAGAGGGAGGATCATTGAGTTATCTTCCCTCATATTCCTTCTAGGAATGGAAAGGAAATTTTCATACTTCTATGGTTTTATTTCTTCCTAAGGGGAGGAATGTTGTTCGACAATATTGGATCATCTTCAACATTCATTGTCAAACATCTACCATCACTACAAGAGATCCTACATTGAGGGGGGCTACATAGTATTTCTTCTTCTCTCTT
This sequence comes from Sequoia sempervirens, assembly GCA_007258455.2. NCBI lineage: Eukaryota > Viridiplantae > Streptophyta > Pinopsida > Cupressales > Cupressaceae > Sequoia > Sequoia sempervirens. The sequence continues at coordinate 17,913 of VDFB02053453.1, read as the reverse complement.
ATGGGATGGAATTTTTCCTCACATAGGATTTTTGGTTCTTCTCATCTTTTAAAGAGAATATTTTTACCCTCATTTGGGGGGAGTTTTTTCCCATAGGTTTTTATCCTCTTCTTTATGAGGTTGCATTGTACTTGGGTACCTTAGTAGGCCTAGTGATTGGGCCCCAATAGTTATTTTACCCACCTAAGTTGTGGTTAAAGAGGGGTGTTGTTGTAAAATTCCTATTCTACGAGTTTTATTTTACCCTTGTGGGTTAATCACTTAGGTGGCGAGTTGGTTAGAGCTTGGTAGTTATATTTTCATTCCTTTATATACTCATCACTTGATCAATTAAAGACATCAATTAGACCTACACGCTTGAGTATTTGGTTGCTTCGTAATAGTATTTTTTCTTCCTAATTTTCCTAGCTTCATTTTCATAGGCTTGCGATGTAAAGGATGAAGATGCATATACATACCATAATGAAGCTCATACATTTATGAATTGGATAGATCCAACATATATTGCTTTTTAAGAAAAAGGTGTATAAGCTTGTATATTTATATTATATTAATAAAAGTTTTTACAAAATGCCAGTAGAGAAATCTAGTGTAGATCAGGCTGAGTATAGTAAAGAAGCCTGATTATCATCATGGCTTGCCCAGTTAGACGTTACATTGTTTGAGAAACTAAGATAGAGAAAATGATGCGTGCAAAAAACTTACAAACACTTCTAATTGCATTGCTAATGAGAAAAGGTGGCCACTTAACTTGCTAGGGATTAAATGATTTGTTTTAACAGGCCACCCATATATTGTTTGAAACTTTTAACCCACTATTTTTTTTTTTATCTTACCTCCCTAAAACTCTAGGTTGTGATATACATATACTAATGGAAGTTTGATAATTGATAATTAGGCAACATGATCAAGTGGGAAGTGATTTAGATATCATCAAAAAAAATTAAAAGATGATCCATTTCATCATTCTCATAAATATGGAATTATACACTTAAGGAGATACAAATTCTTGAGTGTTGTTGGTAATGAACTATCTACTATTTAAGTAGTAATGAAGTGGGTGCAACATGTGAGCTTAGTAAGGATTGTAACATGTAAATGATGAACATGCATATAATACCATACTTAAGCTCATACATGTATGACTTAGATAGATCCAACATATATTGTTTGAAACTTTTAACTCATTTTTTTTTTGTATCTTACCCCCCTCAAACTCTAAGTTATGATATACATATACTAACATGAAAATTTGATAATAGATAATTAGGAAACATGATCAAGTGGGAAGTGAGTTAGATACCATAAACATATTAAAATATGATCCATTTCATCATTCTCATAAATATGAAATTATGTTAAAGGAGATGCAAATTCAAGTGTTGTTGGTATTGTCTACTATTTAAGTAGTAATGAAGTGGGTGCAACATGTGAACTTAGTACTTGGCTTGTGATGTAAAGGATGAAGATGCATATATATACCATAATGAAGATACAACAATAGTAGACTTATGAATAAGGAACTTATTGTGTGAACCCCAATCCTAGTACCTGTAAAACAAAGAGAATAAACACCTTAAGTTAGATATTGCAAGCATGAACAAGGATTCCCCATGAAATCCATTTACAAACTTCAAATTAGGAAAAAAAACAATGAAAACACAATGAACAAGAAAATATAGATTCAATCCTAATTAAAATAGCAAACACATGATCCCATGGGGGAATTGGTGCCAATTTTATGTGAAAATTGGCCCTTTCCCAATTCCTAAGATGCAAGATTGATATGTTAATGATGATTGATCCACTTTGTTGATGAAGGATGAGAGCTCCAAGCCAAAATCTACAAAACCTAGCTAAGAACTCAATGGTGATGGATGTCCAAATTTGAGCAATGTGGGACTAACATTCATCCAATGGCATGATGCCACTTGTCAATCTATGAATGGATGAAGGATGTGCAAGATTTGGATTGTAATAAATGCATATTTTTGAATTTCAAATTTGTTGAAATGACTTGTAAGAGGAAGGGAAAATGCAATAAATACCACTTGGCTCAAGGCAAAGGACATGTAAATTAAGTTATTGCCTTGTTGGATGTACATGTTGACTTGGAATTTTTGAATTCAAATTTGGAGAATATTCCAAAAGATGCCTTGTGAGGAAAATAGAGATTTAATAAATGAATTAAATCTATTTTCATGTGCAACAAAATATAGAGGATGGGACATAAGATGAGATTAAATTAATCAAGGGTTAATTAATTTAATGAGAGATTAGATGATGTGACCTATTTGACTCAAATTTATGGATTTATTTAAATCAAATAAGAGAGGATTATGATAAGAGATTAAATAAGGATTTTGATTTATTTAATTAAAAGAAATGGTGTTAGATTAAATCAAATAAGGTTTTAATTTATTTAAATTAATGGATAGACTTTAGAGATTTAATCAAATAAAATTAATTATTTAATTAAATAGGGATAATTAGATCAGATGGATTGATTTAATTAACAAAGTGACTTAATTAGATAAAATGATTTATTCAATTAAGAGAGGAATATTGATGAATTTAATCAGATAAGGAATTTGATTAAATGGTTAGACCGAGGGATGATTCAAGATGAAATGATGTTAGTAGTGGATCAGATGCACAATGTCAATCGATATATTTTGTGTCTACACTTATAATCTATTTACAGTGGATGAAATTAGACCTACTTCCTAATTTGGTGTGAGGAAGGATCTAGGCCCAAATAGTTGCCAAGCTCTATTTCCATGACCACTTACTCTATTATAATGAATGAAGTCTCCAAAAATTTCCTCCCCACTAAGAGGGAAATTAGATAGGGGGACCTACTTTCCCCCTTATTATTCCTATTTATGAAAAAAAATCTACAAAAAGGCCCCTTAAAAGGGAGGTTGTATGTAAGAACTCAAGAGGACTATAAGTTTCATTAAAGCTAGAAAATAAAACTCACCAAGCTAGTTTGTGTATGATGTGCTTCTATTTAATAGAGCTCTTTAGATAGAGAAGCTAGAGACATCAATAGTGTGTTTGATAATATGAAAGGGTGGTAGAAAAATAATTAATCTCCACAAATTATCCAATATAGATGTTCTTTCTCAATGATTACAAGGAAGAATCTCTTAAAATATACAACACATACTAGAGTTTGAGGGGGGTAAGATATCTAGTTTCTAATTTGTTATACCACTAGTGAATTTAATGAGAACTCAAGTGTGGCAATTGGACATTTTAGGGTTTCAATTGAAGATTTTAAGGCTTCAAAATTGAACATTTTAGGGTTTCAAAATAGATCTTTAGGGTTTGAAATTAACTATTTAGGTTTATAATTTCAAATGTTAAGGTTGAAAATTAGCTCATAAGGGTTTAAATTAGATATTTTAGGGTAAAAAAATAAAGCATATAAAACTTCAAAATATCAATTGAAAACCACATATGATTTGGTATTGAAAAATACTTGTTAAATAGAAAATTTTACAAGTGACTAGATGTAGCAGACCCTTGTTCAAAGCCATGTGGCATATTTATAGTGCAAATGAGTGCTTGAAGACTCATGAAAGTAATGTTAAAGTCAATGAGATGAAAGCGAAGAGAGCTCCATTATATGTTGTGGTGTAATCTATATTGTGAAAGTGAAATTGCGAGTTGTCATTTCTCTTTTGATTATTTTTTTACATTAAAATAAGACCTTCGTTCAAAGGTATCCTTCAAACGAAGGCATTTTTTTTAAAACAATAAAAAACCACCTTCAAACAAAGGTGACCCTTCATTCAAAGGTGTTCACTACACTATCTTTGAATGAAGACACCTTCATTTGAAGAAATACCTTTTGTTTGAAGGTGCTTGACAAGTTTGGGCAGTCCACAACATAAAAAAATGTAATGTTCCGATCTAGAAATGAACTATAAAATGTATTTAACACATTTCAAAACATATATGATTGAATATCACAAGAATTAAGGGAATGCATGATTTTAAAACTCAAGTGTTTTATTTGTATTGAAGTTTACAATAATTGTTTCAAAACATTATTAAATCTTTATAAATTTGTGTTTAAATAAAAAAATAGTTTTGATTGATTCATGTTATTCTAGATAATTATAACATTAACTAAAATGTTTCTATATAACATTTGTGGAAGGTTAGTAGTATAAGAAATTGACACTCACAAAGAGTCTATTATTATTCCCATTTAAGGGGCTATGGGTTTTCAATATGAGAATTTGGTTAGGAATAATATCAGATGAATCATCCCTTATGGATTTTTTCAAATTGAATGATAAGGCCTTAAAAGATAATCTCATTGAACAAAGGGTAGTTTGTGTTTATCTAGGATCAATTAGAATCTCTTATTTGATCAACTTAATTTCCTGGGATCAAGAACAAATGTTGAGGTAAAGGCAAATATATCAGTTGCTATGTTTGTTTACAAATCACTTTTCAAGTGGGGACTGAGTCTCTCTAAATTAGAGGCAAATCAATGGTCAATGGTTATTTTCTATATTATTTGAAATAAAGGTTCTTGAAAATTGAACATCATTTTGAAAGCTCAACTTATTTTGGATTCTTTAGATTTCTACTTAGTCAATCAATACCACTAAGAGGCTAGTGGAGTAGCATAGTTCTTTACTAGTTTTGGAATGGCCTCATCTAGTGCACCGATAGTTGATAATTCTCTAGCAAGGCAGGGAGGTTTAAGTTTAAAGTGGAGAGTGTAAACATTATGCTAGAAGGCACCTCATCTTCAAATCATCATCATGGTTAATACAATCTAAGAAAAATGATCTTGGTTTGGTGAATGTTGTTGAAGGCCTACAAAAGGGAATGATGGAGGGAAAAACCATGGTAATGGTAGAAGACTTGAGCCATCTCAAAGAACCATTCAACTTATTATCTCAACACTTGGACAATATGAAATCAACTTGAGCAATGAGGGCAATCAATTATTTAATTACAATGATTGGATTTGTAATGAGCAAGAATGCTTTGGTAGAAGACACTAACAAATTAAAGGTGGGAGCTTCCAAGGATTAGGTGTTGCTTCTCAAGTTTTCAACTTGTTTTGTTTCTTTTTGCTAAAGTTTAGGTTTTAGTTAATGTTATATGGTATATGCCACTAATGGTTTCAATAAACAACTAGAACTAATGAGTTTTTTGTTGGCAATTAGGTGGTAGAACGATATAAATAATATTTTATTATTATCCTTCCCTTTAATATAAAAGGAAGTGGACCTCAAGTCTACATTTACAAATTAAAAGTAGATAACTTACCATTACTTGATTCTTGTTGGGTGTTATTGAAATTCAACTCAATTGATAGTTAAATGAATGTGATTAAAGTTAATTTTGTCTCTTAATCAAGTATGTGAAATGTTTAATCACTAATGGATCGAACTAATGCAACTAAGGCAATCTACAAGGGAGGGGGAGGGGGAGAGAGGGATTAATAGGAAAACCTTCCATTATTCATTTTGTTGTTATTGTTGGATGAGTTAAATATTAAATTCTACTAAAATAAAATTATGTGAGGTCCCTATGAGGATGGAATCCTATGGAGGGCATTTTAAGATCTATTTTTATAGGATGAAAAGTTCAATGAGACAAAGAAAAAATTGGTGCAAGATAAATTTGAATCTTATCCTTAAAAATATGAGCCCTTATTTTTTAGTTCTCAATTTTTTTAGCAAATGCCTTTAGGGTGTGGCTAAACATTTTCCTCACTAGTTTAATAATTTTTTTTGCTAAATGTCATGCATATACAATTTTTAGCATTACCTATTGCTAAAAAACAATTCAACTATTTTTGTTAACATTAACTATTGCAAGAAACATCATAAGATCATCAACATCTTAAAATTTCTGAACTTAAAGTCTTAAGTTTGCCCATTTTAGATCTATAAGACCACTTGCCATTAAAATATTTCTCAAAATTCTCGCTCAACACTTACTAAAATATTTTTTATGACGCCCCCTCCATAAAACTATAACCTAATCAAACTAATACAATCAACAAAACCCCATATGTATTAAAGAAGCATAAGGTTAATTCATTGTACAACTAAATGAAAAAAAAAATCCTTCACTCTTAAAAGTAAAAGGAAAAAGAGAGGAAGAAAAACAAAGACACAGCAAGAATATTTGAAACAAGCATGGGTGCACTTTTTCTCTATTTGAGTAAAAATTTGACCAATTTATTCCATCCAACACATACCCAACGAAGAGAAAGTTTGGGTTTTCTATTTAAAAAATTGTCTGCAAAGTGGGCCGCCCGCACTATTAACAAGCATAACATTCTTTTGTGCGGTGGATCCACTTCTGCTCTTCAAACGACCTTTTCCTTCCTCTGACCTGGCATAAACTGAAGATCAATTGAATATTTCACCAATGTTTAGGGATCCTTGATTGATTTATAAGATAAATTTTGAAGGTGAATTGGACGTTTCATGGCCTGGGAGGTGATCCTGTGGTTAATTTCCTTTGTTCTCGTCATTGCTCTCCTCGGAATCGTGGTATACCAGGTACTACAAGAATCTCAGCCATTGTTTTTATTGTTATTCGATCCTTTTTCATCAGGGGGAATTTTATAGTACAGTCAAGCGCAATGAGGGTTCCTCGTACCAGCGTTCTATCACCTGACCACCTCTTGGCAAAAGCCTTAGGCTACCCATATTATTATTTCTTTGAAAAAGTTTCACATTATTATTTTCTAGAAAACTATGCACATTATTATGTTTTTAAATACCTGGAAAATCCCTTTATTATTGTTGTTTTGTGAAAAATACCCACCTTTTTTATTGGAAAAACATGCACAATGTCTATATTTTTTGAAAAATATACTCATTGTTTCTCTTTCAATTTTGAACAATTCCCAGATTTAAAAATTTAGGATAAGGATTTTTATAAGAGGTCGTTGGTGTCATATTTTTGGTTTGGAGATGTCTATAATCAGGTCAATTCTCAGGTTTCTTGTTTTTATTAGAAAATTAAGTATACCCAAACCAGAGGTAGGCCGGAAAGGATTTAAAGATAAAGCTCTCAGTTTTCTCGACACGTATACTCTATCCTCCGGGAGAATTAGTTCAAGCCACTGACCTAATATTTTTTCACAAACAAAGAACACACATTACCTAGCCTTACCTAATATTTTGTCACGAACAGAGTGCACTCGCTACCTTACAGAAAAAGTTTGGTTTCAGAAGATGTTCATTTTTGTTGTTAAATTATGTGTAAGATGTTGACTGCCTCTAATGCTGTTTGTGGTAAGTTCGTACCACATTCTCAAGATTTGTAAACATATATCACACTCAAATGCACCCCATTATCGATACCCCGCAACCTCATTAAAAGTCCGTTGGAGTTATGTGCCACTTTGTTGCAGTAGGGGAATTGAACCTGGGTTGTATTATTACGAGTATCTCCTATCACTATTATAATGCAGCCCAATGGACCATCTATAAAATTACTGTTCATGAGTTCTTGTTGATGTTTTGAGTTTTCTGGCTATATTCATGAGTCTTGATTATACCTTGCCCTTCAGACTTTTGATCAAGCTAACATATAATGTTCTATTCAACAGGTTAATTGCAAACATTGAATTATATGCTGTCAAAATTCACCCGGGTCTTGCAAATAGAGAATGCTGAATCACATGTTGACATAATCAATGTGCAGTAAACAAAACAAACATGTCATACTGATATAATGTTCTATTCAACAGTACAATTGCAAACATTGAATTCTACACTGTTAAATTTACCTGGATCTTGCAAATAGGGGATGCTTAATCACATGGTGGCATAATCAATTCGCAGGTCACCAGCATGACAGTTGTTCCTAAAGTAGCATTAGATCATGTCCTTCTGGACAGGTTACTTTATAATTGGCATTTGATGTGTACCTATTTTTTTTAATCTCGTAAGAAAGGTTTTGTACCATTAGAGGGTCTAAACTGCAAAATTTACAGCTTTAATATGAAGACTGGAACATCTCGGCTTGTACATATTTTAGACAATATCATTTATCTTGTTATTACAGGAATAAGAGACGAAGGCACATGACTCAGACTGTATGGAAATTTGGCAAGCCAAGAAATCAGTATCAACTTGTGAATTAGCAAAACTAAGCAAAACATTCAGAATAAAAAAATACATAATTTATTTGACAACAAGTCAAATCATATGCAATTGTAGAAATGATGGTAATCAAGCAATATAACAGAATTTCTAAGTAGGTGAAGAAAATTAAATTTCATATGATATCCTCATAATTGCCAGGAGAAGGGTATTGGAATTGGTATGGGAGACAGGTAGGGTATGGGTATTACATTTTTTGAAAAGATAAGAGATAGGTACATGCAGATGCCAATAATAATAATACAATTTGCTGAAAGAAAAAAATTGTAAAATATATAATTAATATTTGAACCAAAAAATAGATATATGATTAATATGTAAAAAGCTAAAAATGCAGGAACAGTTTCCAGTCAGTTACTGTTAAATGTTCAAATGGCATGTGTCCAGGTCCTCAAAACTTCATCAATCATTTTACCTCTAAACATATGCGAGAAAGATTAATGAAGCAGAGATAATATTAGAATTGTGACAATCAAGCAGCATTCTCCTGTATCAACTCTGTGGCTATTAAAGCATAGATAATATACAAATGAACAAACATAGTCCTGCATGGAAAACTATTCCTGTGTTTTTGCCAGGAATACAAAGTCCCAACTATTCATGCCTCACGGGAAGCTCAGAAATATCAAGATATAGGGGTGGTAGGATGCATCAAAACTATTGAGAAAAAATCTTGGGAACGGATACACTGCAGAATCCTACCTCAAATCCGTTGGTGGCTGGAAAGGCAACAGAGATGCGTTTTCATTTTTTTTACTTTTAGGTTTTTTTTGGGGATATGTTGTAATTTAGGGTTTTTTCGAATCAAGATGTCTGGAGATGCGACTGGGTCATCCCCTACTACTGGAGATGCATTTCCCTGCTACTGTGGATATCCTGCAAAAACAATTAACTTACCTAACATGATAAGCTGTAACTTATCATCATCGTGGTTCCTAGTTAAAAATGATCTACCAGACTATTTAAATATCTTGGAAATATGCATAACATAAATCTCAATGAAGAAAAGGAGACTCATGGAATAGAGAATGAATAGAGAACATGGAAGGACACTACTGGCCCGAAATAGCAGCGGAGGAAAAGTTAAATAGAAGAAAGAACATGTGGATGAAGCAAATGAAGCAAAATAACAAGTGGATGAATAAATTGGGAATTAACAGATAAGAGTGCCCAAATGTAAATGTGGAAATCAAAGGTGTGTGAGGGTGAAAGTCAAAACCGTAATGTGGACAAAACAACTTGGGCGGAAAAGGGAATATTATGTCAAGCAATTCAATCCCACATGTGACCACGAGCACAGCTAAGAACTAGCTCACACCATCTTAAGTGCAAAATGAGGAGGTGGAAAACACCCAAAGAGGGGTGGGCTGACAGGGTTTCTTGTCTCTGCACATTACGACCAGTAGCACCAAAATGGCATTCCGCATTCCATTATGGAGTGTATGGCTTATGAGAACATTTGAATCAATTATGCTAATACTCTGAAAATAGAGTCTTTAACAGCTTTGTTCGAGGAAGAATGGATAGTAAAGATGGCAGATTACTTGATCAAGATTCATAGCAGAAGAACCATTATCAGTAAAGACATAGGGGACAGTCAGAAATAGGGGTTGGGGTTTGGTGGTTGGTGCTTTGGTTGGATTCTGCCTGGTTCAACTCTTGGGTCCCATAGATTGTCTGGTCTCATGGACATAATTAAAAACTTTCATTTCATTCATTTCAATGATTAAAACAGCAGGACATAGGAGTGACAAAAATGAAAAAAGGTGAAGCAAGGGATGGGCTTGGGATTGATTCACGGGTTTTTGAGAGTTACTGAAGAGTATTTTCACTATGAGAGATGATACTTCTGGATGATCATTGCATCAAATCGCATAGGTTAAAAAAGAAAAGAAATCTTCAGTATTTATTGTAAAGTAATTAGCTCATATAACAACAGAGAGTTATATTCTTTAAAAAACCAGTAAATGTTTGAAAGCAACCACAGACAACAAGAGAAACAGAGTTAAGGTGAGACCTAAAAACCTAGAGAAGATGCCTTGTTGAAAAAGCGTGGGAAGACTGAGCTATGCTATGACAGCCATGTACCAAGAAGCAGGACCTGAAACTCCAAAATTCCTCATGTATTCCATGCTTGGCCTATCTGGATTAGACAAATTCAGAGATGCCACAATTTGTAAGTTTGTCTGTATTTCTGACCATGCCAACATGAGCAAGTATTGACCACTCTGATCTGAGAAACATAAACTGGTTTTGGATGAGCTGAGTCTCTATAAATGTGCCACAGAAGACCCAGGGGCTCAGCCTGAAATTGTTATTTGGAATCAGAAGCTTCTATGGGGGCACCTATAATCTCCTCATGGAAACTTTGATATGTTTTAATAATCATAATGCCAAAAATTGGTAGGTGTTATTTCACGGGGGTTCCATTTTTAGCAACCAAGATAAATATTTGTTGGTGATTCTTGGTTGAGCTTGTGTCCTGCCATATATCTACAAGGTGGCATCCATTTCCTTGTCATTTTGCCACCTGCTCTGCCAACTATTACCTTGCACAAGCTTTTAAAAAAACTTAAGGATTCTATATGTGAAACTTTTTCTTCCACTTTAAAAATACCGTTCAGCTTCTTTGCTTTTGATAATGCTGAGTTTTCTTCTCGTTTAACCCTCTAACCTTATTCCATATGATCTATATGTCAACATCTTGATGTCTTCCTTCCTCTTGATATTGTAGGCCAAAACAAACATAGCTTCATACCATCATCGCTTCCCTCTTACATAACTATTAAAAAACTGAAGCAGCAAATAAATGTTGTAGTCTGTAGACATTCCAAATTCCACCATGAAGAGAATTGGCACACAGAAGGTGATGTCTGTGAATTGGTACCCAGGATTGTTCATAGTACATCCCTCAGATCCAGACAGCAATGAAAAATCTGAAACACATCTATACAAACAATTATGCATTACAATGTTACAAACATGAAATGGCAAGTTGATAACTGACAGGACATAATGCTAACAAACCTAACTTCTATATCTTCAACCTTATTCTTCTTTAATTGCACAATTTCAAATTTACTTTTAATTTTAAATGCGGATCATTGATTATTTTGGTCCAGCCACATGTTGCAATAAGATTGTGCTTTGACAGCCAAATTTGACAACTTCCTCCAACTGCAGAACTTTCCTAATAGCTTTGTTCAATAAACCAACAATGTCTGACCCAAGTGTTTATATGGATGAATAAAGAATATGTGCAGAGGGTATACACTTGGCAATTGAAACTGACAATGAGTTATGAGTTGAATCAAATGGCTTCTATGTAACTTCTAGAATCATTATTCTATTTGGTGGGGGTCCCTTTACTGGTAACACATCTTCCTTCTCTTAATGATACACTTTCGATAGATCATAGAGATATTACCCGGCTTCTCAATGATTCATCAAATCATTGCCAGATACGAGCTAGGTATGTCTATACATGGTGCTATTGTAAATGAAATAACTAGAGTTTTATTCAAGGGTGTTGAGTAGTTGATTTAGCCAAACATGACTGAAGAAATACTTAATTACAAATGGTCGAAGAAAATTTTTACTTACAGACTAGCGACTAAACAACATAATTATGAATGACTAAGAGGCAGTTTCTTCTTTTGCATATACCAAAGAAGGATTATTTGAGAACTGGAAAGATATAAGTTTACCCCCTGAAACAGGAGCCACACTTTAGGATGTATTCTGTGGTTGCTTGATTAATAGCACTTATCTGTCTCTTCTTCCTTTGCTGATTTTCTGTATTGAATTTCGCTTTGGGTTTGCCATTTTCTAAGATATTTCACTTTCTTTGCCAATCTCATCTAACTAAAATAGAGATGGAAGTTTTGAATGCCCAGTTATCCTCTCCCTGTATGCTTTAAAATAGAATGCTTGGGTGTAACTAACAAACTTGAAAGATTCTTATTTGTTCTTGTATTAATTTTGTTTTTACTTTATCAATTGAAACTCTGCTTGAGTGTATATTTTCTCTATCATAATGTTTTCTAAAATAAGGAATTCTATTACATATTCCATCTCTCTCGATTTAAAATTGAAGACCTTTACATGATTCAATTAATATCTTTTCTTAGGCTGTATTCTAGTAGCAGTACTATTTTAAATGATTTTGGAAATCCAAACAACCTTTAGAACTTCTTGATATCGTAGGTGATTACCATCATTCTATCATCCCTTTTGTTTTGCTAAAAAATAAAATGCATTATGATACAATTTCAAAAATAATTCAAAAGGATAGATGTTGTGGGAAACCAGGGCTTGTAATTTCTGGCCTGCAACATTCGAAAGCGCCATACATGTGTTGTAATTGCAAGATGGAATAATAGCATTGACAGATATACTAAGATAGCCATTACTGCTGTTCAAAATGGGCATAAAAATACTCAAATTCCCAACCAAAATGTGAAAATTTGTAAAATTTCTAAATGCTGGCATACAAGGAAATCGATTATCAGCCCTTGGATCTTTCAAAAATAGCTAGTAATTTGTGGGATTCCCACCAATAGTTGTAATGTCATCTTTTTTGAAATTAAGCCAAGTTGAAACCCAAAACACCCATCATACATTTTCCATGGGTTTTGGGAATTTTGCACTAAGGAAATGGGATTAAAATTATAATAAAGAGGGCCTCGACTAAAGTTAAAATATAATATAAGGTCCCTTATAATTAAAGTTTATTTTGAAGGAAATTTGAATAGTTATGTTTTTTGGAGGAAAACTCTATTTAAGAGAGGCTAAGCAAGAAGAAGGAGGCATATTGATCAACCATTATATTTCTGATTTCTACTCCTTGTTGGAGTGTTGGACTTTGGTTCAATTAAACTGAGGTTGAAAACCCTCTAGGTGGAGGACGAAAACACCCAAATTCCATAACTGGATTAGTGGACGAAAACCCCTGATTCAATTCTTGTTTGAAGAAGATAGACTGTTGCTTCTATTTGATATATTGATATTCATGATGCAAATTATATCAGCACCATTGTAAGGATTTATGCGTTGGATCATCATATTGCTGTTCATTTGTTGTGAGACTCAAGGGCAGGAATCGGTGCCATGTTCATATCTGTGTGTGTAAGATATTGCAGGAAATAGAATGCTAATTATAATAGGCTACTTGTACAGGTCCAAGTATCAATACTTTACCAGCTACCTTGGCTGCTTGCATAGAGGCCAGCACTGAAGATGCAGACCGCTTGTATAGAATTGAAGCTGGTTGGTGGCTCCTACTGACAACCATTGGTCGGATCAGGTTTATACTGATAATATTGGCTTCTACAATGCTATGTTTGGGCAGCTCGTATGGTGCCTATGATCTGATAATAACGATTGTCATTGAAGGCAATCAGCTTCAGCCTGGAAACATTTAATAGTTGTAGTGTTCATCCAATGAATAAATGAAGGTAGCAGATGGTGTAGGGCTGCTATGTCTATGTGTTATTCATGAAGGTGCGATTGCTGCGATTTATCCAATATATATTCATTGCCAAATATTCCAAATTTGCATACAAATTCATAGTTAGATTGTGTGGCTTGCTGTCAATGCTGGGAATTAACTAGAAATCTGATCTTAATCTAGTTGAAAATCTGATTCCATCTTTGGACCACTCAAAGGAAGTTTCACAAAAGGAAGAGTCTTATGCACAAGCTTAGAATAACATGCTGCCAAAGGCAGAGACAGAAGATAAGATCAAGAACGATCTGAAGGGGAAGAGTTTGTGGTTTAATTGTAGAGAACCTTGGGAACCTGGTCATCGGTGTATGGGCAAGGGAAAAATTCATTATATTGAGGTAGTTTCTAATGAGGAGGAAGAAAAGGAGGAACTTTAACCACATTCAAATGGTGGAGGAACACTTGCTTCTATTTTAGGAGCACCAAAATACTATCCTTTCAGATTTCAAGGGACTCTATGTGGAAGTAGAATTTTAGTACTCTTGATAGTGGAGCTACTCATAACTATATTATTGAAGATTTGGTAGTTGAGAAAGGATTTCAAACTGAAGACTTTGAAGGACTTGACGTGACAGTTGTTCATAGATTTATAATCCCCTACAAAAAGAAAATTAGTCAGCTCAATAAACTCAGAGGAGCATAAGGTGTGTGATAACTTTTATATTATTGGGGTTTAGGAGCAATTGACTTAGTTTTGGGTATTCAATGGTTGTGCTCCCTTGGGGAAATCACTGAAAACTTTCAAACTTTGGAACTTAAGTTCCATTGTGAAGGAAGGGAGGTAACACTTAAGGGACTTCCTAATGGGCAAACCAGCCAGATTACCACAAAAAATATAGAAATGCCCACCTAGAGTTCGCCATTCATATCTATAAAGACTCTTTGCATAGATTGTTTAGTTCACAACATAGTGGCACAACAAAAATCAGTTGGAGCAAAATAGGATTTCAGGAACTTACGGAAGCTTTGCAAAAGTTTCATAGACAATTAGAGTGGTAATTTGAGGAGGTTATATTTGAAGATGTCTTTTAGCCAAGCATATCTCAAAGGTTGATTTGGGATCTTTGGTAACTCTAGAAAGATTTAGTTAAGTGGAGAAGAAATTCTAGAGCATCCTAGTTGTGATTGTTGGAGGACAAGCAATTTTGGGACGAATGGATTGTAGTTTTCTTTTTTTTGAAATTAAGCCAAGTTGAAACCCAAAATACCCATCATACATTTTCCATGGGTTTTGGGAATTTCGCACCAAGGAAACAGGATTAAAATTATAATAAATAGGGCCTCAAGTAAAGTAAAAATCTAAAATAAGGAGGTCTCAATGTCTCATATAATAAAATTTTAAAGAGGGGACTCCACAACAAATATGTCGCTGATATGTGCATGAAGGTGTGATTGCTGCAATTTATCCAATTTTATATTTATTGCCAAATATTCCAAATTTGCATACAAATTCATATTTAAATTTTATGGCTTGCTGCCAATACTGGGAATTAACTACAAATCTGATCCTAATCTAGTTGAAATCTGATTTGTGAGGTTAAGTAAGGGAAAATTATTGATCTGAATGGAATCAAGTTAGAATTTGCATAAATATTCCATTTTGGGATAAATGGTATAATTGCTAACTCAAATGATCCACCTTGAGATTTCCCTTAATTTACAAAGTAATTGTGATAGGACAGGGAGATTAAGTGTAGCCTCAGCTCCTAGTTGACAATTATACAAAGCAAGCAGAATGCTTGGGTGAGGCAGCTCTTGTAGCTTCTCTATCCACTCTGCCGCGATCATTGACGAGGGCCTAATAATAGTCTTATGCTGGTCTGGAGCAGCTTGGCTCAACTATTATTGAGAGACCTTCATCTCTTCTGAACAATTCACTCAACGGTTGTCTGTATTGCTCTCCTCCAGGGCTCTGACATGAGTAATGATACATCATCCACATGGAAACTTCAGGGTTAGAGAGAATTCTGAAATGTCAATGTTGGCCTAGCAAAGTTGCATGGAGTTTTGTCAGAGTTGGAACCATCACTATGTTTATTTACCTTGCCTCCCCACCAATATCTCTTCTTGAGGTGTTGATTTTACACTTAATGTAAAAGACAGAATTCCCTGTAGAAAGTTAATTAGCAGTCAGCTTTTTGAGTACTACCTTTTCCATTCTTATTGCTATCCTTTTAGCTGCACGAGTGACCTCTGTGGCAGTATAAAAAAGGGGATTCCTGCCATGTGGTTGTGCCAATGTCTGCTAACTCCACTTGACCCAGGTTTGAACCTCCCAAGGTCTATGGACCAGCCTCTGAATCAGTTAGGCATATGTCTCTTCATACTTTAAAGATTTACCACTTGTCTGCAGTAAGTATCTCTGTTTATTGCATCTGCCACTGTTATCTGCTGACCTTGCATCAGAAGATGTTTCATACTGGTGAGCTCAACTATCTTCTCCTTCTCCTAAACTGTGATGGGATCCTTGACAATAGTGTAGCTAGAAAACTGACAAACCTACCAATCTAACCTAATAATAACAGTGGAAATTGGTTGAGGAGCAGGAACAAATGAGAAGTGACCTGATAAAATTAAAAACTTGTTGACACTTGCAATGATATTCCTATGTGGTCTCATCCTGCTGACATGGCTTCTATTTTGTTCACTTTGCTGGTGAAAAAACTGTGCAATGCCACATGGAGAGAGAAAGTGCTTTGACACAGCTCTGTTAAATTTGAGAGTGGTGGTAAATAGTCAACTAATGAACAGTACTCCCCCATCTATCTACGAAGCTTAGCTTTTCCATGTGCATGTTTGAGGAGATTGCAAATTTAATCAGGGGATATCTCTCTGTTATATGTGGCTTACCTATGGACTGTAAAAGTTGGATGCAAAGAAATTGACTGCCCAATGGTCCATAGGGGTTGCACAAAAGTGAAGAAATGAACAATTCACTAACACAGATTTCACAATTTGTAATGGCCAAAAATAGATCAACTGAAATATTGAATTAATGTATTACATCAGTTAAATGGTTTGAATGACCCTCAAGACATCAGTATGCATTTATGATGGAAAAGAACAAAGCAAGAATATTGCAGGACAACTGTGCAGGGTTGGAGAAGTATGCAAGGGGCTATGAGGATGATCAACACTCCTAGGTGTAACAGAATAGAAATAATCACTAACAAAATATGAAAGTAATGGTCAATTAAACATAGTGCAGAATCAAGGTGTCAAAAAGTTGACTTATTATTTTTTCTTTTCCAAAATATATAAATGAGCCTACAATTATCATAATCGGAGCAAGTATATATACAATATTTTATCATAACTATACAACTCAATTCATTTTATGTACAAATGCAGATACACACTCCTTGAAACCAGATTGATGACATATGCAACAAATCTAATTACAATAGCCCTGCTCTCCCATAACAAATCAGAACTGCAAAGGACAATACATGCAAATAGGTAAATACATTAACACTTGCATTATAAATTCTTCTTTGTTTCCTTCCTTCGTAATCTAATGCAGAAGAGAGAGAGAGCATCATTGGGGTGATATCCACCCTACCATGAAGCATTAGCTTTCCCATGCTACTCCACTGGAGAAGCCTGACCCATCACAAAGAATCTAGCACTATGTGGTCGACATGCATGATGGAATCTAGAGTACTAAGTGAATCGTTGGCAAGCTAACTTCCTTATATGCTCACACAACAACTGTGCATGTCCACTGATCACATATATTATGGAAGAGAGTGTTCATCAACCCAAGAAATGCACTTATAAATATAAACCAATGGCAACAATGTTTACAGTATAAAATGTCCCAATCATCTCACTATGATATCTGGACATTCTATAGGATAGGTAAACAATACCAAAAGACAACTCTGTAACTGACATTTAGTCCTTTAAATTCAATTGAATAGTATATTCCAAGGTATTTTATTTATTGATAACCACTAAGCAATCCGATTTGCAAATCAACCATAATTTCCTAACTCCATTCCATAATAGATAATTTAGGGACAAGAGGCCTTACTTCCTTATTTGCAAATTTCCCCAAATCTAGAACTCTTTCCTAATATCCGTTGACAAGGTATTTGATATATTTACCCATATTCATAATAGTGCATTCACAAATAATGATGATAACCATTTAATTAGCGTATTTAAGCCATATAAATCAATTCACAACTTCCAATCTGCAGTTTGTAGCAAACAGGACAGTGTTTAAATGCTCATATTTTT
>VDFB02053452.1:0-22486 GCA_007258455.2 Sequoia sempervirens | reverse complement strand
TTTAATTAAAAATCTGGAGTTGCTGGAGTGTGTTGCAGATCGAAGTTTTGACTCATAACTCTTTGTGTGATTTTATTCTGGTTCTGGGTAGTGTACCCATGCATTTGCTAGTTAAGGGCGCCCCTCTCTGAGAAGTTTGGGAATTTTTAGTGAAGTCATTTATTTTATAGAGCAAAATCGCCCTTCCTTTGCAGCCATACCATTTTGTACTTGCATTGGGGTTCGTGCAAAAATAAACACAGCAGATTGGAGTCATTTCATGGTTCTTACTTGGGCACCATCATGTTAGGAAGATAATGCATCTGGTTTGAGGTCTTTTGGTTGAGGTTTGAGTGAGTTGTGAGCATTTCATTAGGATTCTGTGTTGCTGGTTAAAAGGTTTCAGTCCATGTTCAGTCATATCAGTTTGCAGTTTGGCTGTCATTTGAGTTGGGATTGGGTAGGAAGTCATTGAGAGCATTAAGGGGACATCATACTAAAATTGCAGCAGTGTTAGACTTTCTATTATATGTGGTTGACAGGCATTCTCTAATTATTGTAAGCTGAACATTAGTACTGTTAGCAATCTAACTTCTGCTCTTTCATTTATTGTATTTCCCACTGGATAAGTGGAAGAGGCTGGCTTGCCGCCTACTTTACATTTTGAAGTTGCATTTGTAGTTCTTATGTCTTCGCCATATGGTCGCCTCATTTCCATTCTGGATGGAGTAGCACATACTTGGTGTTGAGTTTGCTTTCAGTTTGTAGTGGTAGAGATCCTCTTACCACATGCTCGTCGTTCTCTGACGCATTCTTGGTTAGAGTTTTTTGTATCAGCATTGCATTAAGACCCTCTGACCATATGCTCGTCGTCATCCGGCGCATTC
Organism: Sequoia sempervirens; assembly: GCA_007258455.2. Taxonomy (NCBI): domain Eukaryota; kingdom Viridiplantae; phylum Streptophyta; class Pinopsida; order Cupressales; family Cupressaceae; genus Sequoia; species Sequoia sempervirens. The sequence continues at coordinate 21,620 of VDFB02053452.1, read as the reverse complement.
TTGGTTAGAGTTCCTTTATCAGCATTGCATTGAGATCCTCTGACCATATGTTCACACCTTGCCCAACTCGGGATCCTGGTGTACATTATTGGTTAGAGTTGAATTTCGCATCGTTTGGTTTAAGTGCTAACCCTAACGATTGTGTATTGCTCTGCTCATTGTAATTGAAAAATTTAAAAGATTGGTTCGGTATATTTCATTTAGCTAGTTTCAAGTGAGTTCAAACTAGGTTAGTATTACTTTAGAATAATAAATTTGTGGGAAGCATAGGATCTATAGAACTCGTTGTATTGAAGGAAAATGAGAATATTTTTATGTCCTATTTATTATGAGATCTCATCTAATAATATCACTTGTTCAAATACTCAAGAGTCTTGCTTTCCTCATTGCTCATTTATGACAATCAACGTGTAGCACTCAATGCAAGAAATATTCCTTGATAGGAAGAAATCAATGCATTTGCGTGTATGTCTAGTTTTAGCTACACAGAGGATAATCAAAGCATCATTGAAGCTTGTTAAAAACTGTATGGGGCCTTCTTGCAGCCATATCAGATAGGCAATCTCAAGGACCCGGTGACAAAACAAATAGTGTTTCAAATTTTCATAAAGGACTGACGTGGGTTAATATGATTCAATGATCCAAATTTGGTTGTGGAAGTCAGTAAAATCAGCTATGTTTGACACTATTCTCAAACAAGATATGAAACTTGAAGCATTCTTTAACTCTTAAATTGATGAATTTTAATCAAGAAAAAGTACAAGTGGAAAGTGATTGACAATGGTTTTAAATGGTTCTAAGGTGATGTGGAAAATTTGGAGTAAAAGGCAATTGAATTAGGTTCTTGAGAAAACATAGAGAAATGGGGTATAATTTTTCAGTAACAAATTGCCAGTTGTATCAGGGTGGCAATTTGACATTTGTCATGACAGATGCAGTTGTTGTTATGACAGATGCAGTTGTGTCATGATGGTTTTTGCCTAATGTAAGTGGAAATCTTAACCAGGAGAAGTGAATAGGGAAACTAACAGCTGCAGATAGTGTCTTCTAATTCTTTCGCTCTTCAGCTTCTTGACTTGAGCCTAGGGTGATGGAAATGTATAAGTAGCCTTGGGAATTTTATTCCTTTTAGCATTTCATCTTGGTTGAATGTAGTAGAAGAATGTGAATCATTCTTTTTTGTATTTCATCTTGGTTGAAGGCAGTAGAAGAGTATGAATATGAGCAAGTTGCATAGCAATTGTATTTGTTAAGATGATATTATAATGGTGATTGCTGTTGTTGATGGACTAGTGAAGGTAGTGTACTTTTAATTTTCAGCAAAGATAATGGCAAGTGAAGGCACATGCTGTACACTTTTGGAGTTTTTCCCACATTGAGTTCTCTATGGCAATCTCTTGTGTTGAGCTATGTTTTCAGATATTTTTAGTTTCTGTTTTGTTTAGGCTGGGGCATACAGTTACTTGTATTTATTCCAGCATTTACCTCATTTCAAGTAGTCATCGAACTAAAAGATAAATCATAAGTCAATTGATTGGGGAATTAAGAATGCTGAAAATTTGATAAAGATAGAGAAAAATTACCATTTAAAAAAAATGTCATGCCAAATAATTGCATAGATGTATAAAGTGAAACAAAATAAGAGTATATGACATGTAATATGTATAAAGTTCATTAGTTTTGAGGCTGCTGATTTCAATGCATGGTACAGCCATTTTCTGTGGTTTATCACTATAGAATCAACAGAACCTATTATATAGGTTTCTTATGCTATATGTACGCAGAATATATTAGTGGGTTGACATCAAATAATTCCTTTATACATAGAAATAATTATGCCTAGTTATTTTCAAGCAATTGATACATTGTATGTATTCTGACTGATATATGTCTACTTGTATTTTGTAGGATTGTAATATTTGCAGAAATTATTTGGGCGGGAGGTTCAGTTGTTTTGTACATTTGTGAGTTTGGAACCTGATATTATATTTTGATTTGTTTTTTGACACGTACAATGCTTCTAAATCAAGCATAAAATCAGATAGTTTGGAATAAGATTTGTTGTTCACTGAAAGTAAACGAATGATGGACATGTGACTGTAGCATTTGTTGATTCATCAGGCTATATTTTGAAAATCATGACATTGTCAATGTTGCATTGGTTAATATTATCAGATATATATCTTTAGTGTTAGTGTGGTAATTATTTGCTACTACAACTAGCAACTTGGCTTGTACTTGCTTGCACATATTATTTTCTAAGTTAAAAACTTTCTTCAAGTCAATAGTTATATTGAAAAAAGTGAAGAATTGTGGAGATTGGCGTTAGTTATTCTTGTAACATACACAAATGAGAGAGATGAAGATGAGTACCTTTATTTTATTATACTTTTGTTGTTAACATACACATTTGTACTTGCTTGCACATATTATTTTCTTAAGTTAGAAACTTTCTTCAAGTTAATAGTTATATTAAAAAAAGTGAAGAATTGTGAAGATTGGTGTTAGTTATTCTTGTAACATACACAAATGAGAGAGATGAAGATGAGCACCTTTATTTTAGTATACTTTTGTTGTTAACATACACATTTGTACTTGCCCGCACATATTATTTTCTTAAGTTGAAAACTTTCTTCAGCTTATATTAAAAAAAAGTGAAGAATTGTGAAGACTACTGTTATTAGTTCTTGTAACATACACTAATGAGAGAGATGAAGATGAGTACCTTTATTTTATTATACTTTTGTTGTTAACATACACATTTGTACCTGCCTACGCATAGTATTTTCCTGCCTACGCATAGTATTTTCTTTAGTTAAAAACTGTCTTCAAGTTAATAGTTATATTTGTTGGCGTAAAATCTAACACCTCTGGAGTGCAGGTTTGTACGGACAGCTATGTACACTACGCAATGAGTGCTCTTCAAATTAGGAGGGGAAGCTCCCTCGTTGTGCTGGAATGCATGAAAAGAAAAAGTAATCTAAGTCCTATCTTTTTTTTTTTTTTTTGAAGAGGCACAAGGTTAAGAAAACCAAGAACGTTGCAGCTAAGGATTTTCTGGTTTCACAGATCATTAACTACAACTAAGCTAACTACTTTAAATCTATCCAGTTTCCTCAAGAAAACAGAGCATGAGGAAATGGAGCAGGGATGATTAACTGACGATAAACGAGTTTAGATTCTCTACTTGAAGGCAAGGTGGCGCAACTATCATCTCAATCTAAACAAGCTTATTGGGCACAAACAGATTTAAGAATTTACCATGACAATCTTATGAAACCCTATGTGGCATAACACTTGATCAAAATAGTAAAGACTTACAAAACAGATTTATCATCACAATCTCACGAAACCCTATGTGGCATAACACTTGATCATAATGATAAAAGGTTCACAAAACAGATTTATCATCGCAATCTCTTGAAACCCTATGTGGCATAACAATTGATCACAATGGTAAAGATACACAAAACAGATTTATCATCATAACCTCTTGAAACCCTATGTGGCATAACAATTGATCATAATGGTAAAGTTGTACAAAACAGAAAGAATTCACCATTACAATTGCATGAAACCCTATGTGGCATAACAATTAATCGTACTAGCGAAGACACATGAACAAATACCAAAAGAGCAATATTGAGGGCAAGGTAGGCGCAGCATATATTTCTCTCTCAAGCAAAAGTTATTTACAAATGAGCAAAAGCTCTTATTTATATACATCAAGGTGTAGGGAACCCTAAAATCACCTTGAGTCATCTACAGTCTTGCAATGCATGCAAGATTCGCTGCCAAACCCTAATGAAGCAAACTATACAAAATAACCTGGAAAACTACCATCGGCCAACCCAAACATCTAATCTAAAATGACACCAGCGAGTATGCACGCCCCATGCTGAAAGCATGTTAACCGGAAGACTACCATCGCTAACGTAAAACCCTAAAATGAAACCTGCGAATAAAGCTGATCTCGTAATAATATGCGATGAGACAACGGAAAGTTAACTTGAAGGGTAACCTGCTAACTCCCCGTGGCGTCTATTCTCGGTAGTGGAAAATCAAGTCTAACGTCTGACTGAACAAGCAATCAACGGTGGGGTCGGCCAACCCAAGATCAACATCAATGTTAGCAACTCGAGCAATCTTTGGCAATCTTTGCACACCAAACCAGTGGCTTAACCGGGACTTATAACTTTACGTCTGACTCAGCGATGGCCATTATCTCTTCGCAATCCTTGGATACAAATCGGCCTTTCTTAATCAAACGCGAATTAAGACCCGATTTTAATTCCTGAATTCAGCTTTGTAAAAACGCATCAAAAAACCGCCTCGCTGACTCGAACTCTGACTACATGTTCGACAAGATTCTCCTGAAAGCTGTGCACCGAGGCTAAAAATAGCCTATCAAGGTTATTTTCGGGCGGTACCGATATGGGTTTTGTCCAGAAAAAGATTCTAAGACAACCCAGAACGTCAGAAATGCGAAAATCTAACTTCTACTCGACCATGCAAAGAATTTTCAGTTGAGAAAATTAGAAACTCAAGAACGAATGCTCTGAAGTTAAAAATTCCTGAAAAATCAAACGCACGATTTTAATTCGAGGAAGCTATATGAAAATGATTCAGATGTTGAGACTTGTCAAATTTGCCAATTTCAGGAACATGCGAATTGTATACTGAGAGAAATTTGAGAATCAAGGAGGAAAAAGACGTTTTTTGAATGCTCTTCTTCAATGAAAATCGCCCTTGAATTCTTCAAATTGCTGACAATCGTGAACTTTTAACCTACAAAAGAATGTGATTGGAGAAATCGCCTTTGCAAATAGATGAGAAATCTGCCTTTGCTTTGAAAGAATTCGCCCTTTGCTTGAAGAAAAACGAATTTTGACTTTGAAGATATGAATTGCCTTGAAAAATACGGATCTCCCTTGAAAATACGCCTTGCGAATGAAGAAAAACGAATTTTGCTTGAAAATACGCCTTTGCCTTGAAGAAAAACGAATTTTGCTTGAAAAATATGAATTTCTCTTAAGAAAAACGAATTTCTCTTTTAGCTTTGTGAATAATAAATGAAGATGGCGCCATGCTTAAATAAGATGAAATTCGCATCAATCTGACAACTGCAAGATTTAAAACCTCAGCTGAAAATAGAAGCCTTTCAATTGGACCATTTCAGTTGAACTACCATTGATTGGAAGTTAAAAAATAAATAATAATAAAATATTTATTATGCAATAGCAAAGGTGCCAAAAATAGAAAATCGCCATTCAATGCTAAAATATGCAAAATATTTGAAACTCCAGTTGACAATTGAATGAAGCTTTAGGCTTCACCGTTGGACTTCACCGATTCCAAAAAGTCATCATCTGAGCTCATAGGCGTCCATTTGCTCAAGATATTGCACTTTTTATTAACTTCCTATTTTGTAGCTGACGACAAAGTCACGACTGGCCAACTTCAACACTGATTTCTGAGTGACCGGGAGATGTTGGGACTGAGCTGGAGAATTCATCGGAAAGCCTACTGAACAAGGAAGAAATGTCTGCTGGGAGACACTATTGCAAAATCCATCATTTAACCCCTTGAAAAATTAGGCGCCCTTGATTAAATTGCTTTACGGGTTCCAGACTTGGCCATTTTCCTAAACTGCCATCTGACACTTCAAACGGCTGCTGACGGCGAATGGTGAACCCTGCTGATATGAAACGAAGCTCACTGCATGCCTAGAGACATTCTGCATCCAATGACTGTATACGCGACACCTGAAAGCTGCGTTAAGGGCCTCAAAAGTAAAAGCGCCCCTGGCTCTTAGTTGCACTGGTGTCATTTTGATGAAAGTCGAACTTTCATCCAAGTACCCTACTTTGACCTCTGATATCTGGAGCTGGGATGACCCGATTCAAGCACTATCAGTTTTAACGGACAGCCAGAAGAGCCCACAAGAGAAGTCTCTGGAGGTGATCATGGAAAACTACTTCAAGACCTCAAAACTTCATGCATTTTATTTAAAATTACCGCCCGTGACTTGGCCATTTTCCGATATCCCACTTAGCAGATACACTAAAGCGACCTCGCGACGTACGTAGCTGCCACAAATCCTCAAGGTCGACGGGCTAGGCTCGTTGATAGATAAATGATTACTAATAGCCAGTGAAGACTTCTAACGAACGGGTTTCATTCCGACATGCCTCAAAGCCGCCAGCTTCCGGAATCGAAAATACAATCGAAAATCATCATTTGTTATTCACCGCAAAATTACCGTGCTTGGTAAATCCCCGCTAACGCACTTCACTCCCTGAATCAGCCGGATTTAGTGGACAAGCAAAAATGGTGCACGCGAGCTAAAGTAGAGCATATCGATGCCGAAGACCGTCAGAATTCTTGCCATCCGGAGGGTCCTTAAGCCGCAAATACCGGCCGTAATTTCGCACCGAATAATGGAGAAGTCGTAAAACGTGGAAAACTCCATTTTAAGTTGATCTTCAGACGACTGCCGCCGGAGTTCTGAAACTCGGATGACTGTGTTTGATATCTCGTCGGATAAGCAAACTAGTTATGAACAAATTGACTGTATCCGCCATTGAAAATGCCAAGATTTACCCCCTCTTTAAGATGGGCGCCCTCAGGCTAGAGGCGCGCTTTTGCCTGAAAAAGACAATTTTCTCACATCTGGCAATTTTGGGGATTTCAACTTCTATTGCTGTTTGCCGGAGTTGCAGGTCTCAGAAAGCTTTGCTGGATAGCTTATCGGATAGCCAGACTAATTTTGAATAGATTGACTGGATGCCTAAACATTTTCAACAAGATCTTAACCTTCAAAAAGATGGGCGCCCTCAGGCTATACTTGCACTTTCATACTTTTTCTTGAGAAATCTTCATAAATTAACCACTGAAAACTCCGTCTGGATCACTGAAATCTTCATGTGCAACATGAAATGCTGTCGTGAGATGCTCCTCCATCGTGAAACGCTCCATTCTGAGTCTCTGCTTCAGGTTTTGTCCAATATAATTGACTTTGACTGACAAACTATTGACAAAAACTCCATGCTTGATATTGCCCAAAACTGTATTTTACAACATTTTAACAAGGTTTAGACTTTTTAATGAAAAATGCCTTAATGAAGCAAAAAATTTGGTTTGGGTACAACAATATTAGAAAAAGTGAAGAATTGTGAAGATTGGCGTTAGTTTGTAACATACACAAATGAGAGAGATGAAGATGAGTACCTTTATTTTATTATACTTTTGTTGTTAACATACACATTTTACTTGCCTACACATATTATTTTCTTAAGTTAAAAACTTTCTTCAACGTAATAGTTATATTAAAAAAAAGTGAAGAATTGTGAAGGCTGGCGTTAGTAGTTCTTGTAACATACACAAATGAGAGAGATGAAGATGAGTACCTTAATTTTATTATACTTTTGTTCTTAACATACACATTTGTACTTGCTTGCACATATTATTTTCTTAAGTTAAAAACTTTCTTCAAGTTAATAGTTATATTAAAAAAGTGAAGAATTGTGGAGATTGGCATTAGTTATTCTTGTAACATACACAAATGAGAGAGATAAAGATGAGTACCTTTATTTTATTATACTTTTGTTGTTAACATACACATTTGTACTTGCTTGCACATATTATTTTCTTAAGTTAAAAACTTTCTTCAAGTTAATAGTTATATTAAAAAAGTGAAGAATTGTGAAGACTGGCGTTAGTTATTCTTGTAACATACACAAATGAAAGAGATGAAGATGAGTACCTTTATTTTATTATACTTTTGTTGTTAACATACACATTTGTCATTAATGGACTAATTGTCTTCTTTTCTGTGATGTGCGATGGCTTTGTCTCTTTTGGGAGGAAATGTTGATGTGATTTTCGGTTTGGCACCTATTTTATATGCCATGGTAGACAAATGGCAGGTTATTACATTGTGGAGGTTCTTTGCATTGCAGTTTTGAGTGCGGGTCCCACTTCCACATGCACTATGTGTGATAGGTCATAAAAAGTGAAATAAAACTACATATAATGGTGTAGTTGTCAATATGTGTCGCGAGATGCTATGATACTATTGGGCCACATGTTGATCACCCCTACAAATGAAATGCTTCCATTGGTCGAAGTGGACAACATGTCTCTTTGGTGGCACCTGTTACAGAATCGATGTTGTGTTGTGCATTAATCAGAGGAACGGATGTTCCTTAAATAGATTACAAAATACGATGTTTCTAAAAGAAACAATCGTTTACAAAGGACGAAGTTAGAAACATCAATGAGATGATCATTAACGTCAAAAATAGAAAGATATTATTTTAATACCCTCCCTTAATGGTCATCATTCTAACTATCGAGATAACAAAGAAGGGTGCCCCCTTCGTCTCAGAACGTTGCTGCAACAAAAAACAAGAGCCTGCCACTGACTCTGCCACTTGAGATGAGTCTGCCACCAACCCTCCCAGAAACTGCAGAACTTCTGGAAATAACAACACCAACCGTCCAACCTGAAGTTGGAAAACTGTCCCTCCCTGTAACCAGAGACATACCGAGAACAGCTGCTACGATTTTGAGGAAAAATAGGCAAACCCTCAAATCTTCTGCAGATGGACATGACGCCCCAGAACAGACTGCAAGAAGCCAGATGTGCAGATGTTCGCCCTAGCTGCGACCAAAAAACGGACTGCACCAAACCACGATTTTGAGGAAAAAATCGCCAAACCCAAGATTACAAATCATCGTTTTTTTAGAAAAACGGTAAAAACCAAAGAGCCCTCCTGAATGACAGAAACCCTGACAAGGGTATACAGGAGAAAAACTCGTAATTTTTGAGGACAAAATTATAAACCCTCCCGGAACCCAGAAGACAGATTTTTTTTCTTTTACGGGACAAAAATATTTAAAACCAAAAGACAGATTTTTTTCTTTTACGGGACAAAAAATATTTAAAAACCCAGAACATCGATTGTCGGCTTCAAAACAGAGGGTCTGGAACCCTAGCCGCCAAAACAAAGCTGCACAAAAATCGAGGCACAGAAAACGAAGCACCCAGAAAAATCTGAGACCAACCCAGTTGAGTTCTCGAAAAACCCACCAAGAATCTGCAATCAAAAAATTTATCCGACTTGAAACTGAGGCACAAATTTCGAGACACGAACTTCGAGACGCCCAGAAAAATCTGCGACCGAACCCATTTGAGATCGCGGAAAACCCAGAAGGAATCTGCAATGAAAAATAATTTTCGCCTTGGAACAGAGGGTAAAAACCCTAGACGAACTTGGCAGAAACCCTAGCCGCCATGGATGCACAAAAAAGTTGCAGAAAATTCTGAAAATCTTTTCGAAATCGCAGCACAAAAATGTCAGAAATCTTGGGCGACCATGATTCTTCAAAGAGAATGGAAATCGCGTTCCAAACAAAGGCTGAAATCACGTTTTTAAAGAGTTGAAGACAGCTTCAAAACGCAGAAAAAAAACGCGCGGCCAGAGATGGATTAAATCCGCGCCCTAGGAACAATGAAATGCGTCCAGAACTGAAGAAACAAAGCCCCACGAACTGGTGAATAAACGACCAAAGGCAGAAACTTTGAAATCGCGCCCAGATTCAACAAAAAATACGCGCCCAGGAAGAACACAAAATCGCGCGGCCAGAAATGAGAAGACGCGAAATCTCGCGCGCCCAGAAAAACAAAGAACGCAGGCAGAGAAGGGTGATCTCAGAAACGCATCAAAAAACTGACGCGAAAACCCTTGTAAATGCAGAAAAAATACCCACGAACTGAGCACGCGGCCAGAAAAAAAATGCCTCTTATACGAAAATCCGCGGCCTAGAGAGTTGCAATTTTTCAATGAGTGAAAACTCACGAAAATCGTAAATCAGAAACCCTCAAATCTCAAATTGCAGGACCAGGAGAAAAATAATTTCGAAAAAAATAAAAATTTTCAATATTCAGAAAAATTCCGTACGAATTTTTATTGAATTTTTTTTCGAAAATAGATTCCTGCTCTGATACCATGTTACAGAATCGATGTTGTGTTGTGCATTAATCAGAGGAACGGATGTTCCTTAAATAGATTACAAAATACGATGTTTCTAAAAGAAACAATCGTTTACAAAGGACGAAGTTAGAAACATCAATGAGATGATCATTAACGTCAAAAATAGAAAGATATTATTTTAATAGCACCAAGTATAAAAGCAAGAGCATAAGTTTGATGGGTCATGCATTAGGTTTAAAAGTACAAAATAGGGCGCCAAAGGAATATTTGACATGCTGCACCACTCCTACACAACTAGAGCACCATTAATGATTTGTTGAGGCCTTGCAACTGCCCGTTGGGATTTATTTTGCCCGAAAGCAACAATTCATCATAAAGGCACAAATTCACATGCAACTGTGGAAGAGGGAAATAGTCCATGCTATCATTAATACAACATGGTCTTCACGGTCTCCATTGGAATAGATCTCATTAGATTTTCCTTGGCAATTGGTGTGGGAGGTTGGTTGCTTTTTGGTAGTTAATCTTGTGACAATTGTCAGCCATCTATGGAGACTATTTTTGGTCATTATCTTCAACAAAGGGAAAGGTATTTTGTATTTTGATAATTTAGGTTCGCCCAAAATGTGTAATGAACATCTATGACTTCTGAAAAAAGAGTGAAACTAGCAGATCCAACATTGTTTGAGTGTCTCCAATGTATTTATTGCATTTTTTAGATGTGTTCTTGACTAGTTAGACAACTAGAAGATTGTAAAATCATTTCAATGCTTTTTTAATGTATCTTCTCAAGATTGATAAAGAAATGTGCAACTTTGTTTCTAGATTACTAAGTAGACTCATAAAGTTCTGCAGCTTATGTTATTTGTTTGTTTGCATGTATAGAACTTAGTTTATGTATGCATTTGAATAAGTTTGGTCTTTGGGAATATCTTCATTGGGATACTATAGCTTCAATCATGTATCCCATTTGGTTCTAGTCATTATATGTTTCCCAAGAATCTTGGACTTTGTTGCCATTTGGGATAGGCATTTGTTGACATGAACTAAATCTTCTCCATTGTCCCAACACACCTCTAAACAATCAAAATAAAACATCATTTATATTTTGTTGTAATTAGTTTTGTTCCTTGCCATGTCTAAATGTGTACAACAACATAAGGGATTATCATTAAACACATTCATAGACATTCATGTTGCAAATTATCTGCTTTAAAAAGGTGCTTGACCCTTTATATTACAAATCAACATATAGGCACAAAGTGACAATCAAAACAGGGGTGCATTGTACAATGGGTATGGTTTGTGTTAGTGTAGGTTTTTAGTTTCTATGGTGATATCTATTGTAGCATCTTAGGGAAGCCCCCCTTGGTTTAGCATAGTTAAAAGTGGAGGAGGTTTTACCCATAGTTGGCAAACTCGGCGAGTATTTGCCAATTTTTTGCCTTGTTGAGTTACTTGCAGGTAAAGTCACTAGTTTGAACTGCCAAATTTTTGGCAAGTACTTACCAAAAATTTGGCAAGTTAAAAAATATTATGATTTTTCGCTATAAATGAATGAATGCCCTTGACACTTCCTCACATAGTACTTGAAGAGCAAATACTCTTCAAAAAATGTGCCAAATACCTAGTTTCTCCCTTAAGTGATAACATTGTGAAAATCGTGTGCGACATGAAGTTTTGTGTGGTTTCAAAGGCTTTATTTTGGGTTTGGTGGTGGGTGCTTTGCCCCTTGACTCCGCCTTGTATCATAATAGGAAATGTGCCTGGGCGCAATCCTCAAACCCTGTGAGGGGCACTACCCCTCGATCCCATTGGAGATGTTGGCCCTAGACCCCCCACAAGGGGTGCTACCCCTAGATCTAGTTGGGGGCGTTGCCCCCAAACACCCACGAGGGGCGCTAGCCTTCAACCCTACTAGGGGCATTGCCCTAGACCCCCATGAGGGGCATTGCCCCTCAACCCCATTTGAATCTTTGCTTCCAGACCCCCATTAGCTATTGAGCCACAAATATAGCCTTCAATGCTGAGTAACGTGCTGAAATGAAGTGCAAGGATTAGAATCTCTCGCCAATTTTTCAGTAGACTAGGGCAAAGAATGATATAAAATGTAGTAATATGCAATTTATGAATTATGATGATAATTTTTAGATGCGATCATCATAAATTCATAAAGAATCTACCTAACTATTGTCGTAGGATTTTTCATGCTGATGTGATTTTGTAATCATTTAATAGAAAACACTTTTGTACTCATATGATACATTTTGTCATTGAATTTTGCAAAAAAAGGTGTTTTTAAAGAGATTTAAGCTATTTTTTAAGTTGCTGATTTTTTTGTTGAGTCTTTGCTGAGTCACAAATTTTGGGTTTCTTGAGTTTTTTGCAATGTACCATGGGGACGCGTCCCCCCTTGCCCTCCCCCCTCCTACCCCCAATCCCCACATTTTTGGGACATGGGGTAGACGACCCCCCATTAGAGTGCCACCTCTGGCCAATCGCCGCTAGGACGTCTGGGGGGTTCCCAAGAGTCCCTCAACCATCTTGGGGACGCTCAGGTTTGCGATGGGTAGGGCCAAAAGGTGCCAAAATTAAAAAAACCTCATAATTCTTTTGATTTATGCGCCGAAACCTTTATCCTAATGGCCAATGGGCCCCACCAAACCCTACGAAACCCTATAAGACCCCCTCAAATCCTCACAATCACTCACAAATTCATTCCAACATGAAAGTTGAAGAGGAGCAAAAGAGTGAGAGTGAAGGAATGGAAGAGTGAGAGTGAAGTTTTGTAAGTGCAAGAAAGTTGAGGAGGAGCAAGAAGAGGGATTCTACACCAAGTGGGGAGGATTTTTCAAGCAAAAGGTAGGATTCCATGATTGGTTTTTTTGTTTTTTTAATTTTTTTAATTAGTTTCATATCCTAATTCATATTTTAATTTCATTCATAATTACATAGGCATGGCTACAAATGCATTAGCAAATAGTATATTAAAATTTAGTTGTTCAATGCTTATTGTTCATATTGTCATCAAGATTTAAACTTTTGTCAAACTAGGATGAAACTTTTGTGTATCCTTTGCTTTTGTGTTTCATGCGACCTGAAGTAAGAAAAACAAAAGTGAAATCCTTTGTTGACGAAGATTAAGAACAAATATTTTTATTTGTGTATCCTCTGCTTTTGCGCTTCATGCGATTTAGAGTAAGAAAAACAAAAAGAAAATCTTTGTCTTAATTCTTTGCGTTATGCTACATGGCTGCATGCATAGTTTGAATTTTAATTTTTTATATTGTTTATCATAGTGTCACAATGAGTTCTCATGGCATGAGTGAGGATGAGGTTGTGGTTCACTCTTATGTTGAAAATGAATCTGATTATGCACCCAAGGTTGATGAAAATGTAGAAGCAGAGAGGGGTGATTGTGTGACCGAAACCACAAGTTCCATGGCCAGTGCAACTGCAAATATGAATTGCCCTTCCACATTATCGAAAGATTATGCTAAGGGTCCTTTTGATCCTAAGTCTCCTTTGAAACAATTTGCAACAAAATTATTGAGCAAGTCTGGGACATCTACGGGCACAAGGTTGTGGAGGTGCCACTTTTTTGGCCTTGAATGGTTTGGTAGCATTACTAGAGTTAATGCCCACCTCCTTCATATTTGAGGAAAAGGTGTGGAAGAATGTAAGATTTTGGCGTCACTGAATAACTTGAAATTCAGGACTTAGATATGTAGGCTATGGGGTGTCTGTCGTGAAGACAATATAACTACACCTATATCTGTTTCTTTGTCTCATAGGCCAAGGGGTAATCAAAGCTAGCCACACAGTTCTACTTCTACTTTGCAGAGGCAATTTACATGTATGGAATCTTCTACTTCAAGGGCCCATGCAACAGAGGCTAGGGGGAAACACAAGTTGACAACTGATGCTCGTAACCCAATAGTTGAATTATTCAATGTGTAGATGAAGTCTTTGGAAAATTCTTCTTTGCCAATGGCATTCCATTCCATGTAGTTCGATCTCCTTATTATAAGGAGGCAATGGTGGGTAGCAAGGGTAGGACCATCATATGTGCCACCAGGGGAGGCAAAATTGAGGACCACAATCTTGGATAAGAGCTATTCCAAGATAAATGTGTTAATGGAGAAAATGAAGGAATGTTGGGCAACAAATGGATGTAGTATTGTTATGGATGGGTGGATGAACATTAGGCATTGTCCACTCATCAATATCTTGGTTACATGTTCAGGAAGCCCATATTTTCTTGAGGCAATTGATTGTTCAGGGCATCGCAAGGACGCTGATTTTCAGTTTCAGATCCTCAAGGATGCTATTGAGGAGGTTGGGCCACAAAATGTGGTCCAAGTAGTGATAGATGCAATCCATGTGTGCGAAGCTGCAGGGAAATTGATTGAGACAACTTATAAACACATTTGGTGGACTCCTTGTTGTGTGCATGCTATGAATAATGCACTCTAGGACATGGGAAAGATTGATTGTATCAAAGTAGTGGTTAACGATGCTAGAGATGTGCAGATGATTATCAGCAATCACCACACTTCACATGCACTCTTCAGGACCTTCTCTAAGAAGGAATTCTTTATACCTATTGAGACTAGATATGCATCATATTTCATTCTCTTGTAGAGAATGCTTGAGTTGCAAGAGGCATTGCAACTAACGGTTATGATAGCAAAATGGAATCAATGGCCCAAGTCCAAGATAGAGCAAGGGAAGAGGGTGAAGGATGTAGTGAAGAGTGATGTTTTTTGGGGTGATGCAAAATATAGTCTCCATCATTACTCCAGTTTTCCAGGTCATTAGATATGGGGATGCCAATGCACCTAGCCTTGGAGAGGTGTATGAGTGCATTGATTCTATGCTAGGCTAAATGAATGCTGCCGTGTGAGAGGGCCCCACATTAGCATTCTACAATGAGCACATTCAGCCAATCATTCAAAAGAGGTGGGAGAAGCTCAACACACCCTTGCACACGGTTGCCTATGCATTGAACCCCAAAAGGTACATGCAAAGGCTTGGTAGAGTTACACCCTTACATGATGCTAAGGTGAAGGTGGGGTTCTTTTTCTTTAGGCCATTGAAAAGATGTATAATCCTATAGAGTCCGACATCATTTGTACTGAGTGGACAAAATTTGCCACTCTTAGGAGTTATTCTTAGGCAGCCAAGATGGATATGGGAACTATGGCACAAAAGGACCCAATTTTGTGGTGGAATTGCCATGGACCAATTTCCTTGACTACCACTCTAGCCATTCGATTGCTATCTCAGGTTTCTAGTTCTTCAGTTGTTGAGAGGAACCGGTCTACTTATAGGTTCATCCACTCTCTTAAGAGGAATAGACTTACCTTTATGAGAGTAGAGAAGCTTGTGGTTGTACATAGTGCTTTGTGTCTCATTGACCACTTGACACCTGTGTACAAAGAGACTCTAGCAGCACGATGGGATGTAGAGCTAGAGGAGCCAACATAGATTGATGAGGATGCTACAGTTACATAGGCAGGGCTGGTTGGTATGTAATAAGCTACCTTGTTCTAGGAACAATTTTTACCGGTTTCACTACTCAAATGCTTAGGCATTTCATCAAACAATTACCTTAGTTCTACTGCTGCTCTGATGTTTGTTTCCTATTGACTATAAAGTTGATTATTTTTTTATAATGTATTGATCACATAAGCTACTCACAATTGGAAGATTCAAAACATAATATATATCTATAGCCAATACAAGATGACAAGTTGTAGACATGCAACAATCATATACAAAATCCTAGATTCTATGATTACACAGTTGAATTAAATGTCAACACGGGGGAATCCAACTGAGTTTAGAGAACATTACAAGGAACACAGTAATAATTCCTAACCTTGAATTTGAAGTAGCTCCTTGCTTTATTGTGTAAGATCCATATACAATTTGAAAGCCCAACTTCAGGATTAATATACATGCATATATGAAGTTTGCAACACCATCATGTATGCTTGACTGGGACATATAATTAAATATTCTCCACAAATTGATACTCCACAAATATCAAACAACTGTAATTTCTTGCGGTGCTGGGAACTTAAATCGCCTCTTCCCTGTTCAATCCTTTGGTGATGATAATTTACTCCTCATTTGTGACTCTACAAAGTAATTGATGGCTCTATAATTTCCACGAATCCATCCTTATGCTAAAATGGTAGGAGCTATGAATATATCATCCAACATAAGTTGTCAAATATTAAATCAACCGATTCCTTCTTAAACAACGAGTCTTCCTCCAAAGTGACGAATACTTCCCCAAATTACATGACAATTTATGTGTGTTGCTTAAAGTCTCTCGACTCTCTACTGGCTACCACGACTCTTCTGATAGAGTTGTCACGCGTCCATATTAGAGCTCATTCAAATTTACACTCATCGAAAACAAAGAATATTTAATGATCGCTAGATTAACTACAGTTCCGCAGTCAGCTATTCTTTATTATAAGACTCCCTATTCAACATGACTTCTTTTTATATATTCTTCCCCAATATTAGATAGTGCTTTCCTCCCAAGAATGATGTCGACTCCCTTTAATAATTCTTTTTCAATGTAATTCTTCTTAGCAGTCTTGGATGAAACGGCAGGACACATACAAACAACTCCTTCAGAATACACGATGCCTTTAAACATCGGCTTGTTTGTTATTATATTGCCAAGAGCATACGATAGATTCTAAAGATTGGCGTTACAATTAAATAAATCGCATCCTTCACCTTTAAACATAAACTGCTCTTGATAATTTTATCTTCCTTCGACTAATATTTTCATTCTATCAAACTTCTGGTACATCTATAGTAGCCTCCCTCGTTTCTCTTTAGATCACTATTTCCGCGGTTCTTTAGCATACACTTCTTGGTGGTGGTGGCTCAGAAATTCACGAAGAACGGAATGAGCGTGGTCCAAGATGCCGACTTATCACCAGGAGGCCAAAGAAATGTCTTCTACTTTTTCCTTCGTTGGCCACAATAACACAAAACTCAGATATATGAGTATCTTTTCCCTCGAACATTGGAGCTTACCTCCCAAAACTGATGTTCGACTGGTCATAAAACTCTATTCGGTGCTATTTTGTCAACTGCGATATCAATATTAGGAAAAGGTGATTAAATGAAATGCTCATCGTTGACTGAGGTGGAATCACCAAATTAAACCCGATATGAATAAGGAGCTCCTGATATATTTTCATTACTTCGCTCAACTGAACCATTAATCAGTTCCGTTTCATATTCTTTAAGTTTAACAGAAATGTCTCCAGATACTTTCCCACAATTTCTTTATGTCCCACGTCCCCCTCAAAAGAGTGGTCAAGTCTAATTCTAAGCTTCAAGAAAATGCCACAACTCCAAGATAATATTATATGCAAGAATTGTGCTCTGTAAATCTGTCTCAACAAGAGACTTCCCACACTTTCAAATTTTGAACGTTGATGCATAGCTACAAAAACTGAGTTACTCCGCTAGCAAAGGAATTGGGTTTTTGTCCAATCCTTTGAACTCGAGGGTTTGCGTCCCCAAGCTCCTGAAAACCAAGTTTTCCAAAACCAGAAAATATCTAAGTCTATCTGCCAAAATGCTCTCCCAAAACTTTTATTCTTTTGCCTTGACCTTTGGCTTTCTACCTGCGTGTAATGTCCCCGTTTTTAGCACTTCACTTTTCAGTGATTGATAGCCTATTCCCAGTGTGCTGTCGGCTAGTCAGTGGCAGAATTAGGGTTTCCGACTGCTTGATGGGTTCTCTTGAAGATTCAGGGTTTTGCTTGTCGGAGTTTGGGATTTTGGATTGCGGATTCTTTCTGGGTTTTCAGAAAACTTCGCAATGGTGTTGCGTGCATTGCATTCTGAGCAATTTCTTGAATTTACTATTTTTAGTAAATTCTATTTTTAGCAGTGGTCCAATCAGCACCAGCTCCGTCAACTTTCTTCTTCTGGCAGTTCATTGGGTAATTCTGATTTTTGGCTTAAGGGGTTCATTTTGGAGAAATAAGTATTTTAAAGACAATAATGTTTTATTTTATAAAATAACCCCTTGTCCTAGTAATATGACTTTAAGTTGTTTTAAAGAAGGGAACCTTGAGGGGTATTTTCTCATGAAGAAATATTTTTATATTTCTAAAGTCAAATTGCTCTTGAGGAAATTGGATGCCAACTTAAGGAGAGAAATATTTTATTTAAATGTTTTATTTTGCCTTCAAAAAGGGACGCCACTTTGGAGGGATAAGGAGTCAACTTCAAATTTGAAATGCTTTGACCTTGGTTTGGGCGCCCTTCTAGATGCTTCTGGAAGATTCTTCTCAAGTCTATAAAAGGAGGCTTCTATTCTTCATTTGCCATCTTATTTTTCTATCATACTGTTATGCTGCTGAAATACTTTCAGAGTTACTTCGAGGGATGCATACCTCCTAGCCATTTCTCTTGGTTTCGTGCTTGAAAGATAGCACCTAGCTAAGGCTTTAGAGACTGCTTCTCATCCAGACAAGCAGACAGAGCATCAAGGTTGAAGATTTCAAAGATTTTGTCAGTTTTGCATTTGCTGGTTAGGGTTTGGCTGAAGTAGAAATTTGCTCATAAGTCTTTGCATGAATTTTTGTTGGTTCTGGGTACTTTACATTTGGCTTCCTCATCCTAGGGTGCCCCTCTTTGGTGAGTTTCAGAATTTATTATTGAGTCTATGATTTTATCTTCTCAAAATCGCCCTTCTCCTTGGCCGTACCATTCTGGGCTGTCTTGGGAAGTGTGCCAAAAAATAATACTGCATTTTGATAGTCATTTCTCAGTCATTTTTTCATTGTCAGCATTCTAGCTCTCGTTTGCATCTAGTTTCAAGTGATTTGGTTGGGTTTTGAGTGAGTTATGAGCTTTTTAGTGGGTTACTGTGTTGCTGGTTGATGTTTCCAGATTTGGTGATTTTATATCAGACTTCCAGAAGTTCGGTTCATGTGTTGTTTTCTCAATATTGTGAAGTCAAATAAGTTGGAACAACATTCTATCAGTGGTTGCTTTGGTTTGACTATTTGTAACACTTTGTAATCTGCAGATTGTGCATTGTAAGGCTGTTAATAGTAGTACTCTTTCAGTCATTTTATATTCTGCAATTACTTAGTTTTATCAGCAGCAAACCTAATAACCTTTGGACGGTTTACCGCCAGAGATGGGTGAATGAACTACACAGTTAAAGTTCTTGGATGGTATTCCACCAAGAGGGGAATTAAAGCTTTGCACTTCTTACATTGTATCCGCTCCCGCTGAATAAGTGGTAGAGCTTTCTTTTAGCATTGTATTTACTTTTTGTTACTCCGCCAGATGGTCGCTACTTGCCCTACTTGGGTCGGAAAGCACATTCTTGGTGTCGAGTTTACTTTCAGCATTGTAATTCTTTTCTAGTTGTACTGACGACCCTCTTGCCATATGACAGCATCTTTCTCATCTTGAGATTGAGTGCGCATTCTTGGCAAAGAGTTACTTGCAAACTGCTGGTTGTTTTGGACTAACCCTAACGGGTGCTTCTTGCATTAGTGTGTTCATTGAAATAAATTGAAAAAATTGGTCCGGTTCATTACACTGCGTGACTGTTCAATTTTCTTTTCTCTTTAAATTTCCAAATTGTGACTTAATTTTGAATTTGCATCCATTCCAATTAGCACATGCGTCTTTTGAGGTCATACAAATTTTCTTTGTTGAGGCCGTACCATTGTCTTTGTTGGGCGTGTAGTTCCTTGGCAGAAACGCCTAAGGGATTATTGTGCAATCTTCATCATTTGGAGTGGCTGAATTAGTGATAACAGTCAGCAAACAATTTAAGGTGGGGAATTTGTCAATTTGTGCTAGGCGTCCTTGTATGAGGGTTTCTAGTTGCTGTTAATAATTTCCAGAACTGCAATATATAATGCTTTGGTCTCCGGGTATGGTGGTTAATGTTTTTCCAAGCATTGTATGTAATCTGATTTGAATATATATAATATTTGCTTCAATAGTATGTCAAGCTTGCAATTTGTTTATTTATCTTATGCTGCATTACCTGGCAATCTCTTCATCAAAACTCAAAACAAAACAAAAACTTTGAAACCATAAGCAAACGCACAGGCAGTTCTTAGTTAGTAAATATCCAGATCGGGGCGGGATATTTCAAGCAGGAAGAGTCATTAGTTACATCTGCTTTTTTGAATCTTTGTGCTCAGTTTGTAGGTTGACATTGTACAAACTACAAAGTAAATTGTAATTAAAAGTTTGAAAACTATTAGCTTTTAGCTATTATTTATGCAGGATGAAGCATGCATTGTGCAATGCAATTTTATCAGCGGTTTGAAAATAAATGACAAAAATGTATATTCCACATTTCATGGGCTAAGCTCTCTATTTGATTTGGTTTCTATATCTCTATGCTATCGAAATGCCTCTAAATTCAAAAAACATGTTTTTCTCCTTTTATTTGCATTTTTCAACGATTTTTTAAAATCCATTTTTTTCCCAATCAATTCCTGAATTTTTGAAAAAACCTATACATTTGTTTTGCTGATTTTTTTCTTGATTAATTCCTAATTTTTGGGAAAAAAATCTTATACTTTTGGTTTGGTGATTTTTTCCCCAAATTTTTTTTTCTGCTATGTGTTTACCCTTCATTCTTTTCCACTAAAGTCTGTCAACAAACCTCTAGGCATGCTTACTCTCATCCGTGTCACTTGAATCATGATCTTTCTACCTAGGCATGCCTCATTGACACATCTCTCTTAAATATTTTCTAAACTGACTGAGGGATGCCCTACACTCATTTATGTCACTTAAACATTTGATGAACTGCCTGAGGCATGCCCTACATTCATTTATGTCACTTAAATGCATGACACAAACAGACTAGGAACAAACCAGGCTTGGATCTGGGGGTTTTCCTGATCGAACTGGTAAGGTAGGAGAAAAGTGTTATCCTTGTTCCTGAAATGCTTTAAGGGCACTTTTTAGTCTAGCAATGAATAATAGAACTAGTAACAATAGGAAAACTTTACTTAAAAAGGACATGACAAAACCAAAAAGAACAAATGCAATGAGAATGTAAGATATTTGTCTGTATTACCCCTATAAATAATCCCCTTAAATTGGAGTTAATGTGGGTATTCATTAACTAACAAGGGAAGAGTATGTTATGCCATGCAAAGCATCCACAGAAGAGATGGTATACATCCTTGTCTTATGGTGCAAGAGATATCTTAATGCGTGCTTCTTGAGTTTTTTTATTTCAATGATAGGCTAGTTTGTAATAGTTCAATATTTTGTTCCTAATGCGTTAATGAGCCTTCATTAAGATGTATGCCATATAGGAGATGTACGTCATTCACATATGTGGATGGCATACATATTTTTATCTAATTAGAAAGAATTAAGAGTTAAGAGTTACATCCCCAAGGACACACAATCATAAAAATTCAGACTGACAATTTTTTGTTGTTGAATTAATAGCATTTTAACTTCTTTGTTAAGGGGCAAACAAGGTTGGACTAATCTATATAATGAATGGTAAAGATTGTTCAAATGAGTTTATTTAAATATTTTAGGTTAGTTCTCTCAAATTTTATGTAATGTAAA
>VDFB02053451.1:0-64583 GCA_007258455.2 Sequoia sempervirens | reverse complement strand
AGACCCAAGAAACAGACCCAATCTGCAATATTTTATTTTCTCACGAATCCCAATGCAAGTACAAAGGTACGGCCCAAGAGAAAGGGCGATTTTCTTCTATAAAAAACAGCACTTCATTAAAAATTATGAAACTCTACAAAAGTTGGCGCCTTCCCTAGACAAATGCAAATGTGAAGTACCCAGAATGCAATCTTTTTGTATTTTTGAAATATGAGTGAAAATGATTATCAGCAATGAACTCAGCAACTACTGAAATAACATGAAAATGCATATAAATGAACTACAATTGCAACAACTCACAACAAGGCAATCCTCACTACAAAATGCACTCAAAACACAAGCAAACCTCTCCACTAGGTGCTGTCTCACAAGCACAAAGTTGAGCCAAGCTAGGAGGCATTCAATCCTCGAAGCAATCCTCTCACCATTTCGGCAGCATAACGTTACTCAAGAAGTTGCATCATGAAACTGAAGACCAAGACCTCCTTTTAAAGACTTGAGATGACTGTCCAGAAGCTTCTAGAAACCCAGCATTTCAAATTTGAGTAACTCCTTTTCCCTCCAAAAGTGGCGTCCCTTTTTGCCTTGAGCAGTTTTGACTTTTTAAATTAAAATAATCTCCAAGATGGGCGTCCCTTTCTCCAACATTGATTTTTGAATATTAGAAAATATAAAATAACCTCATGAGGCGCCACCCCTTCAAAGACCACTTTTAAAAACAACTTAAGTTCAATCTCTAGGCTAAGGGGGGGGGTCAACAGCAAAATATAACATTAAACATGCTTTTATTAAAATAATTCAACTTATCTCTCCAAACGAGCCCCAAAGCCAAAATTGAGCAAATCCAACTAAACAAATTGAAGTAGAAGGTCAATCGAGCCGGAACCAACAGGACCACTGCTAGAAATATAATTTACTAAAAATAGTAAATTCGTGAAAGTGCTCAGAATGCCAAAACGAACACACCACCGAAAAGCTCATGAGAAACCCAGAAGGAATCCGCAATTCAAACGCCAATCCGTGAGCACAAGAAACCACCAACCAAGAAACCCTAATTTCACCACCGAGAAGCCTACGGGTCTCCAGAATAGGCTAACGGTCCACCAAAAGAAGTCATGCTCGAGAAGGGGACATTACATGGCTTCTCCAACATTCTTGGAGTTTGAATTTGGTAGGTTGGCAACTTAATTTGTCTTATATTTTTATGTTGCTTTTTGGCCCCCACGCCTAGGTAGCACAACTTATGTTGTTTTTAAAAAGGGGTCATTGGAGTTGGACACCAAGTTTGGGTAACTTATGCATTTTTAAAGTTAATTTGATGCCAAGCCAAAGTGGACGCCTAATGTCATGGTCAAAGTGATTTTAATTGAATTTTATATTGCTCCTAGAGTTGGCGTCCCTTTTTGGAGGGAAATACATTTTGAACTTCTGGGATGCTCAGCTTATTCATACTTCCTCTCTTGCTCTCATTTGTTATGCTATTTTGATGTAATGAAGTGCTGCCAAATTGCAAAGACAACTTTTGGGGCTTTGAGGACAAAATCCCTCCAAGCTATCTTCAATTTTGAGGTTGAGAGATTCCTCATAGCTGAATAGTGTTGCAGCTTCATCTCAGGGGTTGCAGTAGAGTGAACAATGGTGATGGCTTTTATTATACTTTCTATTTTTGTTGGGTTTGATATTTTCTAGGATATTTTGGTGTGGGGGTGTGTTAGTTTGCAGTTTGAAGACCTTTTTGCAGTGTTTATCAGGTTTTTCATGTTGCTAGTTATGCATAGCTGACCCACGTTTTTGCTCATATTGATCGGAGGAGTTGAGATCATTTTGTGGGTATTGATTTTGTGGTTTCCTCATGCTTGGGCAACTCCTTGCCCAATGTTTGGTATTTTTTAGTGGAGAACCTGATTTTTGAGAAGAGGTCGACTTGTTTAGGAGGCCGTACCATTTCCAGCAGGTGCATTGTGATTTGTGCCAAGGCTATTGTAATGTCCCCATTATTTCGTGAGCATCAGAGTCATTGGATTAGCCTATTATGTTGATCCTCGTAGGCTAGTGGTTCTGGATAGAGGGTCACTTGAACGGGCACTTGGTCGGTTAAAGGCAGTATTGGTATTCGGAGTGTGGTGACGTGGTGAATTTGCGCGTTTGGCGCGTAATTGGAGCTTAAGATATTGATCATCACCATTTATTTCACTTACTTAGGCTTGGGGACCATGTGTCTATTTGTTAAAGGGGTCACTTTATATTTTGTTGTTACTATTCATCACTAAAGTGGAAAAAGTAACAACTTAAGTGAATAGTAACTTTTTAATGAATAGTGTTTTTCAAGTTAAAATTATAAAAGGAGCTTGAGAAGTTCGACCTCTTCATGCTTGAGATTATTTTGTTGAGTGAAACTTGAAGTGTGGAGTTTGGGAGAGAAGGAAACTAGGGTTTCTTGATTTCTGCAGTGGGTAAGCCTAGATTGGGCTTGTAGTTAGGATTTTATGCATCTTGAGAGTGTGAAAGACCACTTTAAAGTGCAGGTCTGAGTTTTGTGGCTTCGTGGGAGCCATATTTTGTTGATTGCAAGTGTTTGAAGACATCTACCGGAAGGGAAGTTGCTGTTAAAGTCTTCATTTGTCATCTTGAAGGTGTTACTACGAATTTATGAACATTTTGGGAGCTGATTATGCACCTACAGCCAGCCGCTTTGAAGTAAGGGTTTCAACATCCACAAGTAAGGAAAACGCCTCTTTCTTGCAGCTGCTTTTACTCCTAAAGTGGGCGCCCATCATCCTAGAAGACATTTCAATGGAAAATTGGTAGGAGAAACTTGTATTTAAATTTGTATGAGCAATTTCATGGGCGCGGGTACTGTAGCAAGCACTGTTCACAGTGCATCTTGGCTGCAAGTTTGTCATTAGTTGTAAATGATGTCTCATTCCGAAATGCATGTAAGAGGAATATAATTTTAGCACTCTTTGTGAATGAAGAAGGTCTCTTAACTAGTGTATTGAGTTCCTTTGAGTTATCTTTATAAGTTAGTTTAATTTGAATTTTTATATGCATATGGTTGTAAGAAAATTATTAAAATCATTTGGCATCAAACCACAAAAACACCAAAACAAGAAAAACAGATTACAAACCAAAAATCAGACCTTTAACGAGCAAAAATCAAATCAGCAGTGAGTTTGGTTCATCACAGTGGTAGCAGAGTGGATCACCGGAGTGTGGTTCATCACAGTGGTATCAGAGCAAACCTTTCCAGCCACCTTGTGTTGGTTTCAAAGAAAATTCCAGATTAAATTTGGGGGTTTTGAGTCAAATCTAGTTTGGCTCATCACAGTGGTATCAGAGCGGCTTCCTGCCATCCTGTTGGGGTGAGTTACAGCTGTTGTTCAGAGGTTTCAGTTGAACATGGCCACTTCCCGGAAGCAGTGGGACAAGAACATGAAAATTTTTAAACAAAGCTTAAAAGAGTTGGAAGAAATAAGTAAAAAGCTTAGAGACTCCGCAAATAGAAGCAGTTTATCCCGGTATACGACTTCAAGTACTAAGGCAGCTGAAGCGGACAGGTACTTGAGTCCTTTGCAAAACAAAGAAGAAGAAGTGATTAGCCTGTTTAAGGAGTATAGCACTCTTCCTCAAAAAATTAAGAAGAAACTTTCTTTCATGAGTTACATGGATTTGCACCCGAGTCTTTGCCGTAAGACGGAGTTTGCAAGGAAGAAATATCACGTTATAGCTCATGAATTGCTTACACATGAAATGGATAGAGAATCTACACATAAGGATGATATAGTTGAAATTTCTATGACAGCCATAGGGGAAAGGGACTTGAGTCCTTTTGAAGATGAAAAAGAGTCAGAACACGAGGGTGGTGGTCCTAAACGAGATGCTGAAAGGTTGCATAATGAACATGTTGAGGAAGATGCACATGAAGAAAGGGGTCCATATGAAACCAATGAGGGCTTAGAGCTCCCTACATCTTGTGTATCAGTAATGGCTGATGAAACTTTTGATCAATTTGAAGATGCAAACTCAGAGTATGTGTAAGAATTGTCAGTTCATGATTCACACAGGCTAGATTTACAGGATCCTTTGGCGGAAAGGGATGATAAAATTGATCAAGCATTGACACGAGTGGACTCTACATCGTCTTTTCAGACATCCTATGAGACATATAGCAGCAGTGCCTTAGATGATGTGTGTGCTAATGATAGCATACATGATGATGCTGATCATGATGAGCATGAGGTTGACTCAACCTCGTACTATAGTGCAGATTTGGGTGAAGAGCAAGAGGTAGATCAGGAGATGGAGTGCGAGATGATCGACAATCCATTGTTCGAGATAGATGCTTCTTGGTCATATGATAATCTGCTTTTTGAAATAGATGTCGATCACCAACTTGACCTGAGTCCTGAGATGAGCATTGATTGTGGATCGGGATTTCAGACAGGGTCCGCAGTGGAGTTTACTGAGGCAAGCATTGTGAGAAGTACTCAACACTTCTCTTCTAGTCCACATACAAAGAATTTGTTGATGCATCAGTGTGGATTGGTTCAGGACATATACCATCCCTTTTTGGATGGAGGGTTACCATCTTCAGTAGACAGATCTAGTGGTTGCAGATACCCGACTCAGTTGTTGGCGGGTGAGTGCTTGCAGGATCAATATTTAGTCTACCATCAGGCTGATGTGTATCCAACAAGGTTTGCTGCTCCTTGGTTTCAGAGACTACCAGTGGACACAAGGTTACAGATGGATTATAATGTCAGCAGGCTTGATGGCACAGGTGGATATCACATCCATGAGAGTTTAGCGGAGGTTATAGAGAGATGTTACGTAGCAGATGCTTCTAGTTATCCTTACCTCATGATGGATGGACACAAGTTCGGTCTATATTGGGATCCAGGTGGAGATAGAGTTAGCACTGTCGTTTGGATGGGTCCCAGTGCATTACTTCACCACTTCTGGTATGGTGGAGTTACGATCAATGTTGAGAGAATCTTGAATGATATTCACAGCATTCAAGAAGTTGTTACCAACACCCATAACAGCCTTGATCTTCGTGACAACAGTGATGAAACTGGGCATCAACATGAGAGGAAAATGATTACACCAGAAAGTGATGTTTCTACAGAGTTGTCACACGTTGGTATTCGAGATTCGGGTACTAATAATGCAATTCATGATGTCAGATCAGGCCACAGTAAGTCTGATTTTTCATATCAGACCGTAGGAAACCAATTAGAAAGGTTAATCATGGGCAATGAATTCCGAGATTGTGAGTTAGGTGGAGGTGCAGATACCTTGGAAGAAGAAGTGTGCGAGGACACTGACAAAACGACAGCTTCAACAATATCGGTTGAGCCATCCTACAAGGTACATAGCCGTAGTACCCCTGTTGAAATGGTGTGTGAAGTTGATAGCACAGACGAGATTGCTTATCAGTTGGGGAGTGATGATGATTCGGCTTCATATCTTAGTACAGCTTCCAAATTAGAGAATTCGTATGGGAGTGATGAGTTCCAGGGTCCTCATCATGTGATAGGACAACTTAAGGCTGAAGACAGTATGATTGCCATAGCCATAGAACATTTTGATGTTACTCATCAAATGTTGGCTACTTTGAGTGGGGGCACTTCTATGACAGATGGGCACAATGATATTAGTCTCTCCTCTGCTAAGTTGCACGCACTTCGAGAGGCAGTTGGAATTATGAAACAACATTACCTACAGCTTCTTGCGGATAGAGATTTCCTTCTCGAGTGGGGTTGCATCTGTCACAAAGCGTTGAAGGGGAAGGGAGAGGAGTTTGATGAGCTCACTGATGAGCTAGAGAGGACTATGGGTTCTTTGAAGAGAACTCAATTGGCCCTTCAGGTGTCACAGTCACGGGTTGAGGAGCTTACCGTGGTATCAAGATTGGCACCGTCATCATTCTCTTCCGATGTAGTTCAGGGTTCCACGACAACTGTTGGTGAAGGGCATATGTCTACGGATTGTGGATGCGAGCAGGTTGAAGATGTGGTTACTACATCCTTCACGGTTTCAGGTGCAGTTGATACAGATGGGGTGAGAGCATTGATTGAGAGTTGCAGAGAACCGTGTGTTGCACTTGGTTCCCCTGAGTTTGGTCACATGATAGGTGTTGCAGAACAGATTATCGATAGCTCTTGTGACATGGTAGTTGACTCACCAGGGAGTTATGTGTCGACCCGCAACACTACTATGTCTACTTCACAGGAGATATGCAGAGTAGCATCTAGTTGGGAGATCGGTTCTTGTGACGATTTGTTTCCTTCTCCTAGGAGCAAATCCGTCTATCCCTCCCATATAGTTGGTCATGGTGGGCAGCTTGATGAGCCCATTCAGGAGTGCAAGTCAATGTATTGTTCCAGGGACTCAGAGTTGGATGGTTCAGACCAGCAGGGAGTGAGCGCGCAGTTTGTGAATGATCCCTTATTTGAGTTTGATGGTGGTTTGATCTATGAAAATCCACTCTTCGAGCTAGAAGCCGATCATACTCCTGATACTAGTTCCAGGTTGAGTGACAGTCGCAGAGTTTTGGATCGTCCTAGTGCATTGGGATTCCAAATAGGGCTCACGGAGGAGTTTAATAGTGTGTACTCGGTGAGGAGTGCTTATAGCTTTTCCTTTGATTCACCCGTACATGATTCATACTCAATGCACAATTCTTGGGCACAGGGTGATTCTCTTGGAGCAGTCAAGGGGAGTGCCTCTTATTTGTGTCCAAAGTTACCATCTTCAGAAGATGGGACTAAAGGCTGCCAGTACTCGATTCAGGGGCTTGCAGGGGATTATTGGCAGGGACAACAGTTTGTTATCCATCATGCTGACAGGTATCCGACAAGGTTTGTTACTATAATGTCATAGGGATTTCACACGGATACATGGGTACAAGGTGATTACAGTGTCAACGGACATGTCAGGTTGATTAGCTATCACTTCCGTGGGTGTTTTGGAGAGGCTGTAGAGAGATATTGTGTCACGGAAGTTTCTAGATATTTTTATCTCTTCATGACAGACGGATGTGATTATAGGTTTATTGGGATCCGAGTGGTGACAGTTCTGGCACTGCAGTTTGGTTGGGTTCCGACAGGTTGCTTCACCATTTTCAGCGTGGTGAAGTTATGATCAGAATTGCCCAGCGGAAGTCAGAGGTTAGTAGACATGACAGACTTCCATTCTGGGTTCGGGATCTAGGGATATTTTGCGCAGTTGTGTTTATGTTGGCACTTCAGGAGTTAGTTAGTGATGCATGGGACGTTTCGCAGTTCTTCTTTCGGGCCTTCTGAGGATTGAGGTTTCTTCGCAGTAATGATTGCTTGGGGACAAGCAATTTCAGGGAGGGCGGACTATAATGTCCCCATTATTTTGTGAGCATCAGAGTCATTGGATTAGCCTATTATGTCGATCCTCGTAGGCTAGTGGTTCTGGATAGAGGGTCACTTGAACGGGCACTTGGTCGGTTAAAGGCAGTATTGGTATTCGGAGTGTGGTGACGTGGTGAATTTGCGCGTTTGGCGCGTAATTGGAGCTTAAGATATTGATCATCACCATTTATTTCACTTACTCAGGCTTGGGGACCATGTGTCTATTTGTTAAAGGGTCACTTTATATTTTACTGTTACTATTCATCTCTAAAGTGGAAAAAGTAACAACTTAAGTGAATAATAACTTTTTAATGAATAGTGTTTTTCAAGTTAAAATTATAAAAGGAGCTTGAGAAGTTCGACCTCTTCATGCTTGAGATTATTTTGTTGAGTGAAACTTGAAGTGTGGAGTTTGGGAGAGAAGGAAACTAGGGCTTCCTGATTTCTGCAGTGGGTAAACCTAGATTGGGCTTGTAGTTAGGATTTTCTGCATCTTGAGAGTGTGAAAGACCACTTTAAAGTGCAGGTCTGAGTTTTGTGGCTTCGTGGGAGCCATATTTTGTTGATTGCAAGTGTTTGAAGACATCTACCGGAAGGGAAGTTGCTGTTAAAGTCTTCATTCGTCATCTTGAAGGTGTTACTACGAATTTATGAACATTTTGGGAGCTGATTATGCACCTACAGACAGCCGCTTTGAAGTAAGGGTTTCAACATCCACAAGTAAGGAAAACGCCTCTTTCTTGCAGCTGCTTTTACTCCTAAAGTGGGCGCCCATCATCCTAGAAGACATTTCAACGGAAAATTGGTAGGAGAAACTTGTATTTAAATTTGTATGAGCAATTTCATGGGCGC
Organism: Sequoia sempervirens; assembly: GCA_007258455.2. Classification (NCBI taxonomy): domain Eukaryota; kingdom Viridiplantae; phylum Streptophyta; class Pinopsida; order Cupressales; family Cupressaceae; genus Sequoia; species Sequoia sempervirens. Next base: position 56,346 of record VDFB02053451.1, on the reverse strand, counting down.
GGGTACTGTAGCAAGCACTGTTCACAGTGCATCTTGGCTGCAAGTTTGTCATTAGTTGTAAATGATGTCTCATTCCGAAATGCATGTAAGAGGAATATAATTTTAGCACTCTTTGTGAATGAAGAAGGTCTCTTAACTAGTGTATTGAGTTCCTTTGAGTTATCTTTATAAGTTAGTTTAATTTGAATTTTTATATGCATATGGTTGTAAGAAAATTATTAAAATCATTTGGCATCAAACCACAAAAACACCAAAACAAGAAAAGCAGATTACAAACCAAAAATCAGACCTTTAACGAGCAAAAATCAAATCAGCAGTGAGTTTGGTTCATCACAGTGGTAGCAGAGTGGATCACCGGAGTGTGGTTCATCACAGTGGTATCAGAGCAAACCTTTCCAGCCACCTTGTGTTGGTTTCAAAGAAAATTCCAGATTAAATTTGGGGGTTTTGAGTCAAATCTAGTTTGGCTCATCACAGCTATTCAGTTTGGTTGGTGGCAGCTTGGTATTTGATTTGGGACACCTAGGCCTGCTCTTTCATTTGCAAAAGATTTGAGTTCATTTTGATGGGTTTTGTGAAAATTATGGTCATTTCTTGAGGGTTGATTGGAGTTCTGTGTTCACTATTCAAGTATATCAGACTGCTGTTGCTGTTATACCAGACCTGATATAACCTTATCCTTTCATGTTTTACGATTCCTAATTGATCTTATGTTGCATGGATTGATCATTGATGTATTTGGCGTATCATTTTGACTAGTTCATTTCATATTACTTTGTATCAGGCTCTCATTGTAACGCTGATATGGTAGTACCATTCAGCTCTTTACTTTCAATTATTTTGGATACCACCCCATTGCATAAGTGGTTGCTCTTGTTGGAAAGTGGTTGAGCCTTTTCTTAATGTACTTCACACTCCCGATGAATAAGTGGTCGAGTTTCCTTTATTTACATTTCTTGTAGCCCTCTGAAAAGTGGAAGTGGTTGGCTTTGCCACCAAGTGCATTACTTTCCTTGTTGCCCACCGAAAAGTGGAAGTGGCTGGCTTGCCACCAAGAGCATTCCTTGTTTACTTCATGCACTTGTTATTTACTATTTACCCCACTGAAGAAGTGGTAGTTTAGAGAAAGCAATATTGTAAGCCAACCACCGTATGCTCACCTTGCCCATACTGGGATCTGGGTGATCAAAAAGTGGAAGGTGCTATTTCAGTTAGCATTGTTACTTCAGTTTTGCAAGGATACCCTTACACTCTATGCTCTCACCTTGCCCACTTTGGGATCTGGGTGATCAAAAAGTGGAGGGTTATAATTCAGTAGCTCATCTTTGCTTTCATCTAACGCTAACAGGTGAAAAATTTGTGAAAAATAAGGGTGGCATTTTACAAACAAATTGAAAACCTCACACCAAAGAACAAGTAAAACAAATTCGGTTGTGTTTATAGGGCTTGCGAGCAACATTTAATAGAAAAAACAAATAAAAAACCCTGAAAATATTTTTGAAAACTAATAACACTTTAAAAAAAATATTTTAATGAAAAAATTGACATTTTTCTTACGAACATTAGAGCAAATTTTAATGAATTTTATAAAAATATTTGAAATTTTCCCAAATTCAATTTTCATGGTTGATGTTTGTTGAACCTTGTGACTTAGTGTCAAGAAGGAAATTGCAGGTCCAAGAAGGAAATCACATGAGGATGCAATGGCTAAAGGCCACTAATCGAATGTACTCCACTAAGATCATAAGATGGCCCTCATCTTGGCGCCCACAAACCTTACTAATTCCTCATTCATCTTGGCTGACCCTCCTCTACATTGGCTCCTTGTTTGTAAAATAAAAAATAAATTTAAAAATTGAAATAATAATGGGCCGACCCCATCTTGGTGCCATAAATAAAGACATATAGAGTCGCCTCCTTTGGAAAAGATATGATGTGTTTAGTGAAGTGTTGCCTCTTTTCATGAAATCGCACCACTGTCCAAGTGGCATGAAGATATGAAAGGAAGAATAAGAAGTGTGGTTGAATGCAAATGTGTGGAGAATAGAAGATAAATCATACAAACACAAGCAGATTTGAGGAGAAGAAAATAATAGATCATTCAAGACAGATTTTGAAGGAGATTTATCTCCCAAGAAGACAAGACTTTATTGAGTTAGAGGTTGGTGCCTCTCAATAGAAGAGATTGGCGTCTCTTGCTAAGTTGGTGCTTAGCAGTGGGGATTGGTGTCTCTAGTGGGTTGGTGCCTACAAATATTTTGTAAGAAGTATTTTATTTGTCGCTGGATTTGGTCTTCATGGTTTTCTCCTGAAAGGGCTTCCACATGAATCTTTTTTTCTTAATTGTTGATGTTGTGTGATTAATATTATTGTGATTATTAATTTGAAAAAGTAAAAGATAAGTAAAAAATTACTTTATAGTGATTCACACACCTTGCCACCTCCCCGCCCTCTCAATACAAGCGTGTGCTCATCAAGAATAATCAGCGACAAAGATATTAATCGACAATCATTAGATTTTGATATAAACAATCAGCAATACCGATCTCAATATGTCTAATTTAAGATTGAAGGAAGTTAGTTTTCAGCATACAATAAGGAATTATTAGAACAGCAAACAAGAAAATAAACTTTAAATCGGATTGCTTGATTTCAGATTGTAATCATCAACAAATACCCAGCAATGAATAAATTGCAAACAGCAGGGGTACAAGATGGTGGTGCCACATAGACATAATATTTATGAAATTTGCAAACAAATTGCTGACCATTCAGTAGAGGTGGTGCAGCAGATATAAATGAGTTCACCTCACAAACTGGATGCTGGATGGTGCAGCAATATATGATAACAGGAATTTTCCAAGTCTTAACACTTGCTTGCCAATGGCCACTACCTGGCTGATATGAATTGCTTCCTCAAGGTTGGGGGTTTCTGTCCCCAAACCAATTTGAACTCTAGAGGGTTTCCATCCTGGAGGATCTACAAAATCAAGGGGTTAGGTCCTTGAAAGATCAAACTGAAAGTTGAATTCACAATTATGATAATGGACGCCAAAGAATGGTGCTAGCATTTGCCTTTATAAGCATTACAAAATTTGGGCCCTTAAATTGTTTGTTTCCCCTCCAAAAATAAATAAATAAAAAAGTACTTTTTTTAATAATCAAATACATAAGCCATAAATTCTCATTTAGACAACCTAATAAAACAACAATAAAATCACAAATAAAGCAATAGCTGGGCCCCAAAATGTGACCAAAGTTTTCAACCTTGAGATGGGGACATGACAGCTCTTTAAGACATCCATTTATTACCACCTGCCAATCTCCTACTTCTAAGCATATACATCCTATCCTTTTGACCATTTTCAGTCCTTGTAGTAAAGTGTCATTATTCATCTTGTGCTCTAGAAAGAAAGAAATCCCTCAGTATCGCCATTGCACCTGCCAACCGGGATCCCCCCTTCCTGCTCCATCAAACTTAAGTTTTAGATTGCCTTCCTTAGGCAGACTTCATTTGCTATTTCTTCTTTTATCCTTTTTCTTCTTCCTATTATTCCTTTAACAGGGTACCTAAGTAGTATATTGTTACATTTAATAACATAATAAATTGTCTAATCACAAAATCATCACACATCAAACACACTCTCTACAATATAGAAACATCTACAGGATACACACAATCTCCATAACATGAAATAATAATCACCCAAAAAATAAAATTCCCATGACCAAATTACCATGAGATGGGTCAAATAATAATAAATCAAAGAGGTTAAAAAATTGGGATATTACATAGCAACTCTTTGATCAAACTCTATTGACAAGCCTAAAAGAGTGTCCATGGAAATGTAGTGGAGAGATCTAGCAGCAAAATGAAATTCTTGTGATGACATACAAACCCTAGTATGCCTGTTGTAGTGAGCAAAAGAACTTGCAGATCAAGCAGTGTGAGAGGAAAGAGTAAGATTGATTGAAGATTTTCTGGGGATTAAATGAGTGTTTGGGCTTTGGTTTATATATGGAGCTTATAACCCACAATAGGGATGTATTAGGTGAACAACTACATGAAACAAGGAATCAAAAAGCTTTAGAAGACATATGAAGAGCACACAGAAAATACTGAGGGCGGAGGGGAGGGCGTGCGAGCAGGGGGGTGAATCAGTATTTTAAAACTTTAAAACCGTAAAAATCAGAATTCAGAGCAACATAAAACACCATAACAAAGAGAACACTAGGATTTCATGTGGAAAACCCTTTCGGGTAAAAAACCATGACAGATCAAAAGTTTTCATTAACTGAATGGGCACCAACCTAAATTACACAAGCGAGCACAAACTCACTAAGAGCACCAACCCTCTTTCGAAGCACCAACTTCTGTCCACCTGAAGCACCAACTCTAGTACCTGAAGCACCAACTTCATAAAACACTTTAATCAAAACACTTGCAAAAAACTTTTTGCTCAAGCTTTCAACTTCATATTTTGATTAAACCAACACTTAACCAAAAAGACCTCTAAACAGTACACAGCTGAATAAACTCTCAATACTCAGGAAATATGTGAAGCTTATTGAAACATCTGCATCTCCCAAGGTAATCAGACATAAAGAGGTTCTCATATATCATTAAAAACTCCACCAACAAGAGGCTGAAAGAGCTTTCTCAGTACAAACATCAAGCACAGTCCATATCAAAGATTACCACCAGCTGTATATAAATTCCATACAATGACAAAACACAATCCTGAAGGCTCCTCTTCACATTAAATTCAAGAATATATTGCAGCAACTATTTATTCACATGTCCTTTTGTGAAACCTTTATCAAGAGCATGGCAGCGAATGCATGCAATATACATGCTGTAATGTACTGCCTTCACATATAAACTTGTACCTGTTTCAGAACTTTAAGGTGATTCAATGCTGATAGCTACAACAATTTCAAACAGAGCTAATGCCTTTTTGAAAAAGAAGATCATCAAACCCCCTTAGAAACACTTGTCGAACTGCATCAGACTAATATCGAACTGCCTCAAAAATACTTTATCGTAACATTCCAATGAAAGGCTAATGAATACGATTTCTTAATAAAGGCAAGACCAATACAATATCGCTTAGACCATCTCACCATACGTGATAAACCAAAAGGCCGATACAAAGCCAAAATGTAATGTGCTTTCTTGAAAATGATACAAGAAATGTAAACTCCCCAATTGCAAACAGGAAACCAATATCACTGCTTTGTGATAATCAGATTTTCACAATGCAACTCCAAACAATAGTCGAATAAAATTATTCCCTTAGGAATGAGATTAACGACTCAGAAATCATGACGCAGATAATAGTCTTCAGATTCGAATATCAGAACATACATTACAATAGAATCCAAAATTATAGAATTACAGAAGTAGAGCCAGATGACATATTTATTTGCAAGTACAAAAGCACACAATCCAATGATATTCATTGAACCTTACAATCTGAGGTGGCGTCTTGATATTGACTCGGCTCTAGGACGAGTGCGAAAGGATTCAGGACAAAGGATTAAGCTTGGACTGGCCTCCTATGATGCTGTTTCCACTCCCGTGTCCTTTCGTGGTTCTATGCTATCTCGGCTCCAGAAATAGATTATCGCTGGACTCCTTCGAAATGAAGTGGTATCGGATCCCCTGTGGCAGACCAGCTGAAACACCCGAATAGACGCAATAGACAATTGCCACCCTTTCAGTGGCATCGATCCTTCAATATGAGTGTCGTGCGATTTACTTGCTTCTAGCTTGACTTCCCGGGATGTCGCACTTGTATGCTAGCAAGATTTGATGGTGATACTCTTGCTCCCCAAACCTTCGAATTGCCTGTTTGCAAATTAGATCTGTTGATGGATGAGGCCGGCTAGAGCCAGGGGCTCGGCCGGATCGACACAAATTATCGCCTAGCCAACCTGCTCAAACCTTGGCGGATGAGGGAACGGTTTTGAAATGCATTTCAAATAGAACTTAACATGAATTCCCTAGAACCGAGACTGCGTCCAGTACCTGGGTGCCAATGCATGAGCGACTACATCCTCACCGATCACTTGGCAAGATTTTCATCCAAATTCTTGATGATCACAATAGAAGATCGACCCTATATAAATACTAACTACACACGCCACTACAAAGTAGTTGGCTAGAAGATATTGAAATAATTCAAATTGTAAACTAGGCGCCAACTCAAATGAGTTGGCCACAAAATAAAACTAATTTAAATTATTATTTAAATAGTGTTGTAAAACACTTTTCCCTTTCATCATGTCGGCCAGAATCAGTTTGAGGGATTTGGGACATTACAGTCCCCCCTCCAGATTGTTGCTTGTCCTCAAGCAACCTCAAGTTGGGATGCTCGAAGATCTCCACGCCTTCTCACGTTGCATCCTCAGCGGGCAGATTCTTCCATTTCACCAAGTACTCCGGAATGATCTTGTTCCTCAACGTTTTTTCTCTGACATCCAGCATAGTCTCAGGTTCAAGTATTAGTTTGCCTTCATCATCAAGAGGTGGTAGCTCCACTGACTGTGTAATCTGCTGTCCCAATGCTCTTTTCAAACAAGAAACATGGAAAATGTTATGGATTTTGCTTCCCTGGGGCAATTCGAGCTCATGTGTGACCTCCCCAATCCTCCTTGAAATCCAGAAAGGCCCATAGAACATTGTCCTTAACTTTTCAACTCCACTTCCTTTGAGGGATGTTTGTCTATAGGGCTGCAATCTCAAGTAAACCATGTCATTGACCTCGAAAACTCTCTCAATCCTTTGCTGGTCTGCATACAACTTTTGCTGGTTTTGAGCACGTTGAATGTTTTCCTTGAGGGCATTCATGATGTCCACATTCTGCTGCACCATATCTCTAGCACTTTGTACTTTACTATTTGCAAGTATTAGATTCGTAAAGGAAGTGGCGTCATATCCATAGAGTGCTTTAAAAGGAGACATACCAATGGACATGTGGTGTGTGGTGTTGTAGCAAACTCCCCTAGATGTAGCCATTTTACCCAAGCTGATTGCTGCCTTGTCACATAATTCCTTAGGTACCTTTCAATCCATTGGTTCACAATCTCCATTTAGCCATCCATTTGAGGGTGGTAGCTAGTGCTGGGAGCTAACTCTGTGTGAGCCAAACGAAAGAGTTCTTGACAAAACATGCTAATAAACCTGCTGTCCCTGTCACTCACGATGTTCTTTGGCAGCCCATGAAGTCTAAAGGCCTCTCTAAAAAACAGATCAGCAACTTGAGGAGCCTTGAATTCTGAAGTAATGGCATAAAAATGAGCATATTTCGTTAGCCTATCCACCACAACATAAATGCAGTCTTTACCTTGCACCTTTGGTAGCCTGGTAATAAAATCCATGGATATGCTTTCCCATTTCTGATTTGGAATGGGTAGGGGCTACAACAAACCAGTTGGTAGAGCATGTTCAGTCTTATTTTGTTGGCACACCAAACACTCTCTAACATGCTGCAATATATCATTTTTTAATCCCTTCCATGAAAACCGTTCCCTTGCTTGTATGTCTTGTAGATGCTCGGATGACCAGTAAGGGGGGTATCGTGACAAGCTCTCATAATCCTTCCCTTAACCTTGGAATGGGGTACAAGATATACATGATCTTTGTAGAGAATGAGATCTTCAATCACTATACCTCTCCTTCTAGGATATACTTAGCAAACAAATCTTTGGCATACTCAGCTATTATGGCCACTCTCCAATCAGCAAATATATTAGTCAAAGCACAGAGATAAGGCTTCCTAGAAAGTGCATCAGCCACCACATTGTTCTTTCCTTTCACATATTCAATATCAAAATCATAGGCTTGAAGTTTGCTTACCCACTTTTGCTGCCTATCATTCAAATCACACTGATTGAGGAAGAACTTTAAGTTGTTATGATCCGTCTTCACCACAAATTTCCCACAAACCAAATACTGTCTGAATTTTGCAAGGGCATGCATAATAGCCAACATCTCCTTATCATAAATGGAAAAGATCTTCTCTGAATCTGTGAACTTTCTACTCTCATACGTAATGGGGTACTTATTCTGCATCAACACTGCTCCAATATCCTCCCCTGAAGCATTACACTCAAGTACAAAAGGAGATGAGAAATTTGGAATGGCCAAAACGGGGCATGAGCTCATCACCTCCTTAAGCTTGTCAAAAGCTTGCTGTGCTGTAGGACTCCACGAGAAAGCTCCTTGTCAAATTGGTTAATGGTGCAGCAAGCTAGGAGAAACCTTTCACAAACCTTCTATAGTAGCTGCAGAGGCCCACAAATCCTCTCAACTGTGTCAAATTCTTGGGTCTTGGCCAATCCTGAATGGCCTTGATCTTCTCTTCATCAACGCTAACCCCCTAAGCACTAATCTTATGTCCCAAGTATAGAATTTCGGTCATCCCAAACTCACATTTTGGCATCTTGGCATAAAACGAATGGCTCTCAAGTATGTCAAGCACCTCTTCTATATGCTTCAAATGATCCTCCCATGTCTTACTATAGATCAAGATGTCATCAAAGAAGACCAAAACAAATTTTCTCAACTAAAGAATGAATACCTAATTCATACATGACTAGAATGTAGCGTGGGCGTTGGTTAACCCAAATGGCATTACCAAGAACTCATAATGCCCGTAGTGGCACTTGAAAGTTGTCTTATGTATGTCCTCCCTTACTCTAATCTGATGATACCCTGAACGTAGATCAATCTTGGAGAAGTATACTGCACCATGGAGCTCATCTATCAACTCATTGATCCTAGGGATGGGATAGCGGTTCTTGATCGTCTTCTTGTTGAGTGCTCTATAATCAATGCACATTCTGAGTGTCCCATCTCTCTGTTTGACCAACACCATAGAAGAGGCGAAAGGGCTTGAGCTTGGACAAATATGCCCCATATCCAACAATTCCTTGATTGCCTTCTCAATTTCTTCCTTGTACACTCTAGGATGCCGATATGGAGTGGTGATGATGGGTTTAGCTCCTTCCTCCAACTCTATCACGTGCTAAAATCCTCTATCAGGAGGCAGCCCAAACAAAATCTCTTGGAACACCTTGCACTTCTTGTCCAAGATAGCCTGAATGTCAATGGGGTGGGTTCTTCCATCTTTGGGAGGACTAGTGTTTGTGATCAAACATTCTGGTGCCCACGCCCCTTCATCCCTTCAAAAAGTTCGCTCCATTCTTTTTGGGTGGAACCATCATTGGACCATTCCTATAAAGGGCTCAGAGGAAAATCTCTTTCCCTTCATGTTTGAACTTTAATTCCATGGTTTGGTAATTGGTGGTGTACTCCCCTAATGAATGTAGCCATTGTACTCCTAAGACCATGTCTGTATCACCAATCTCTACAACATAGAAATCGTCTCTCATCCTGTATCCCCCTAGGATCAACTCCATCTGTTGAATCCGACTGGTGCAAGAGAGGGTATTATCACCTGCATCTAAAATGTCAAACCCATCAAATTCTCTTGCCTTCAAACGCAACTTGGCTATGGTCCTCTTGTCAATGAAATTATGAGTGGCTCCGTTGTCTATCAATATTGTCACCCTCTGCGCTTGAACAACCCCACACATGAAGAGAATGGTATTGGGGCGCTCCTGAAAGTGCTGCAAGAGTGCCTCCTATGGATTCTCCTTCTACAACAACTTCTTGTCGTTCCTTATTAGTGACTTCCTCATTACCCCCTTCAGATTCTGCTTCATCATTGGAAACTATGTCAATGTAGTGAATCTGACCTTTCCCAAGACATTTGTGGTGCTCATTTCATGGTCCTCTGCAATGGTAGCACAAGCCCTTCCAACGAAGCTCATTCCTAGACATGTTTGATCCATTTTGCCTTGGAGGGAAACCTTTTGGTGGAGGGGTCTCCCTAGGAAAGGGCTTCCTTTGCTGCCCTGCTGGAATGTTCTTAACAATAGGTTTATTCTTCTTAGTGGAGTCCTCAAGGCACAAAGCCCTTCGAATGGCTTCCTCCAATGTTGCTGGCTCCAATGCCCTTACCAAACCTCGAAAGGAATCTGACAAACCTTCAATGAAAAAGAACATAAGCCTCTTATCTGAAACATTTGGTACCACCACAACTAGCCTTTGGAATTCTGAAACATACTCATCCATGGTGCCTAGTTGTTTCAATCTTGTCAACTCCTGGAAGTACACTTTGGGATCTTTCCTATCAAACCTCTCCATTGGCTTTTGCGTGAAGTCTACATATGTAGTCATAAGTCCAAACCCTTGAGTCACAATATCATGGTGCCACCATTTGTGAGCTTACCCTTCCAAGTGCAAGATGACAATTTTGATAGCTTCATCTTCAATCATGGGGATGAGAGAGAAATATGTATCCAGTTTTTGCACCCATGCATGTGCAGTTGCCTTCCCTGAGCCATCAAATGTAGGTAGCGAAAGCTTGTTGACCTTGTGTTGAAGATCTTTATTCACTCGTTGCAGACGTTTCCCATCACTTCCAAATCCTTTTCTAGCACTGTGGAATTGATCAAAAGGAATTTCTGCTTGAGCTTCAGCATCCTGTTTCATGTAATCCTATACAATGCTGCTAAAGTTAAGCTGATCTTCTTCTTTATGAGGTGCCTCTGTCCTCGGCAAGAACTTGGGCTGAGAGGGTCTGTGAGTAGATCCTTTTGAAGTCCTGCTATGATCTCCCCCTCCTGGTTGTTCTAGATTGCCTTCATCAACATTATTGGGTCCAAATTTGCTGTTTATGGCAGTGGTGAGGGACGACATCATTTGTAGCAGCATTTGGTTGACTTGATCTTGTTTCTCCATGAAGGCTTTGAACTTGTTATTCTGCTCCATCTTCTTCTTATATCTGCCTCCTATTCCCCTGTCACTGTCCTGATTCAATGCTTCCAGTCTCTTTCTTTCTCTCTCTGTGGCCCTCAAATCCCTCTAACTCAATTGCATAAATAATCATCCACAGGCTAGCAGAATCACTGCTTTGATACCACTGTAATGTGCTTGCTTGAAAATGATACAAGAAATGTAAACTCTCCAATTGCAAATAGGAAACCAATATCAATGCTTTGTGATAATTGGATTTTCACAATGCAACTCCGAACAATAGTCGAATAGAATTATTGCCTTAAGAATGAGATTAACCACTTAGAAATCATGACGCAGATAATAGTCTTTAGATTCGAATATTAGAACATACATTACAATAGAATCCAAAATTATAGAATTATGGAAGTAGAGCCAGATCGCATATTTATTTGCAAGCACAGAGCCACACAATCCAATGATAGTCACTGAACCTTACAATCTGAGATGGCGCCCTTATATTGACACGGCTCCAAGACGAGTGTGGAAGGATTCAAGCTGGAGGCTTAAGCTTGGACTGGCCTCCTATGATGCTGTTCCCACTCCTGTGTCCTTTCATGGTTGTCTCTGCCGTCTCGGCTCCAGAAATAGATGTTTGTTGGACTCCTTCAAAATGAAGTGGTATTGAATCCCCTATGGCAGACCAATTGAAACCCCTGAATAAATGCGATAGACAGTGACCGCCCTTTCAGTGGCGTCAATCCTTCAATATGAGGGTCGTGCAATTTGCTTGCTTCTGGCTTGACTTCCCGGGATGTCACACTTGTATGCTGGCAAGATTTGATGGTGATACTCCTGCTCCCCAAACCTTCGAATTGCCCATCTGCAAATCGGATTTGTTGATGGATGAGGCCTGTTAATTTGTGTGAACAGATTAAATGCACAGAGAATTAAATAAAAAATCAGACGAAATAACACAGCATATACCCTGGGAAAACCCTCCTCTTGAGGGAGAAAAACCCAGCAACAAAGATCTCTCTTATTTATGATGCAACAGTGGCAATCTTTACAAGCTACAATGTGGTCTAACACCAGACCAATATACAGTATCTAAAAATGAACAAAGACAGATAGTAACCTTTAGATCACACCTGGTAAAGGCAGAAACCATAGATGACAAAGTTCGCTTTGTACTGGACAAACAACGCTGTGCAGTGTTCGCACTTGTTTGTTGAGCTTATCTCTCTGACAGTCTAGCACTTGATGAATGTCACCGATCAGATAAGTTCAATGATAGACTTCGAGTAAGTACTCACTTAACAGCTTTGCCAAACTGGTGAATTCGATGATGAACCTCAGATTCAGTTCGCAGTGGACAATATTGTGTTTATGCTTAGATCACAATCAAATTTGCAGGAGGTCAACAGCTGTGATTGCGTTTTAATGAAGACTGAGATCAAGCTTCAGTATGTCTTGAACCAGTAAGTTCGCTGATCACCCTTGAATGGATTCGCACTAGACTCAGCAGAGTACGCACTCAAAAATATATATTTTTCCTTTTCTGATCTGTGTCTTCAATGATTTCCACAAAGGTCAGACCACCTGAATTCGCACTGAAGTGACAGTAATATTCGCACCTTCTTGATCTCTAATTTGTGTGCACATCCATGAGTGAGTAGACTGATCAACTATATGAGAACATGGACGGGTCCCAGTCAATATATATCGGTTGAGGTTGGAGAGACGCGTCTGTTCATAATTGCGTCTATATTTATTGAGGTCGGCCTTGATAAGTATTTACACCTCTTCACAAGAGGTCGGCCTTTTTGTGACTATACTTTGGTAGTAATTGTCTTGAGTTAAATATGATCTAATAAAAAAGAAACAACTTGATTTCCTTTATGTCGGCCATGAGAAAAACCATGAATGTAAATTGAATAGCCAACGGCTATCTTCAATTTACGTCCTCCAAGAAAGAATGCTGAGCTGGAAGGAGCTACCGAAGCTGCTAATACGTTAACACTCCCTCTCAGCTAGGGAGAGAACTTCCAGCTGCACAAACATCTCAATATGATATCCATTATCCATCATTGCCTGCAATCAGATATAAAGAGAGAAGTATCACCTCAATGTGATAACGAACATCATGGCTACATCCATGTGTGAAGTGGTATATCACCTCATTGTGGTATTTGACCATCATGTCTATGCCCACGCATAGAGAGGAACTTATCACCTCATCGTGAAAGCATATCACCTCAATGTGATATCAACCATCATGGCTACACCCATGTGTGGTATGCACAAGTGTTCATCACTTGCGTGATGTTGTCACTTCATCGTGACTTTTCACCATGGCTCTCCCAGAGGGTGGAGTACAAGAGGATCATCACGGATTCTCTCACATGATGTTGTCATGGAGTCACACACATGACATCCACCATGACTCAGCTCAAAGGGTGGAAACGAGGGCTTTCACCTCAAATTCTTCCGTCGCAGAAGAAGATGCAATAGTAAGTACAAGTGTTCATCACTTGCGTGATGTTGTCACCTCATCGTGACTTTCACCATGGCTCTCCCAGAGGGTGAAACACAAGTATATCATATGTCATGGAGTCGCACACATGACATCCACCATGACTCTCTCAGAGGGTGGAAACAAGGGCTTTCACCTCAAATTCTTCCGTCACAGAAGAAAATGCATTAACAAGGGATTTAACCTCGAACTTCTCTCACAGAGAAGAACTCATTAAGCAAGGCTCACTGATACTGAGACTCATACTCAGTCAAGGCTGGATTCTCCACCATACCAAGCTTGTCTCGAAAGTGTACGAACTTTTGTCCTGGTGAGAAACTGGGTGAGAATATCTGCCATCTGCTCATCAGTGTTGATGTACCTCAACTGTACAGCCTTCAGCAGTACTTGATCTCAACATGCTTGGAGCTGTCATGAAGCACAGGATTTGTATTGCTTCTCGAGCTGCCTCACAGGCTGAAGTGTACTTGGCCTTCTTTGTATGTAGTGCCACAGAAGACTGCTTTCTTCTTCATAGTGGAACTCAACTGAAGCAATTGCTAGAGGTTCCCTTCTGGTCTGTAGCACAATCATCTACTGTAGCTTCAGTAGGCTCCCTCTGAATCTTTATATACTTGACCTTGCGATGCTGTAACCTTCACTTCTTCTCAGTAAGGTACAAAACTCCCTCTTGATTCCTACTTTAGAACTCGCTAAGAAGTCTCTCATCACTTTTCAGCTTCTAGCTGTTCACAAAGCATTTAGAGAGAGATTACCAACAGTTTTTGATTATCAAGACTAGAATCATACAGTTTTTGCTATCTCAATTTAGTATGAACACATAGGAATTTATGGCTAATGTTAGAACATGAATAAGCAAATCATTCTGAAGGAGAAATATTAAAAAAAAACAAGCTAAAGGGATAAAGGAACTTATCTCTATAAGATTTGATATAGCTCTTTCGTTCATTCATTTGTTTGCTCCTCTCGAGAGTGCCTAACTCTGCACAATAAAAGAATAATCTGCACAGCTGCAGATTTCTTGAATGCATTAAACGGTTAGCATGTAGAATCAACTCTCCCAAGAGTTCAAGATTCTATCACAGCACATGCATTGGAGAAGGGTATCGATGTGATCAACCTATCACAACGAAAGGATACCAAATCTCTTCTCTTTTGCTGATTTTATCTCAAAGACATACATCAAAGGATTTACATGATTAGTCTAGATCAACTCACAATAGATAATTTGAAGTATTCAAAGAATCTTTGACCTAGAAATCACAAGTTAAGAGAAGTAACAATCTCCTTATACTAAACACACAATGTTCAAGATACAACAAATAAAGAATACTTGTTTATACTGTAAGATATGCTGATTTTAAGCACAGATCAACATGCAACTTTTACGGTTTGAACACAGGCCCATGATTCAAAATAGAAATTCTCTAGAGTCCTTCTGAGGAGAGGACTTATTTGCATCTGCAAATGAAGCATGCTGATTTGGCCTAGTTGGACAATCCTTGGCGAAGTGCCCAAACTCATCACACCTAAAGCATTGAATCTTGGACATATCCCTCTTCTTCTTGGATGGAGGTGCATTATCATTTCCCTTGTCCCGATTCCTCTTGAAGAAACTTTTCTTTCCATCTTTTCCCTTCTTCTTTGAGACATGCGAGGCAAGGACATGAATGTCTTCATTCTTTGAACTTTGACCGACTCCTCTTGCCACTAACCTTGATTCTTCTTGAATGCAATCAGATCTTAGGCGATCAAACTTGGGCAGTTTCGATCTTGCACTGATTCCTTGAATGAAGGATTCCCAAGACAAAGGCAGCCCATTGAGGGCAAGCATGGTTAAATCCTTATCATCAACTATATTCCCAATTGTAGAGAGCTGGTCTCTCAAGTTTGAAATCCTCATGAAGTATGCAGTAACTGACTCTCCCTTTGCCATCTTTACATGATGCAATTGATGCTTCAGTGCAAGGGCACGGCTGGTGTTGTTGACTTCATACATCTCTTCCAAGGTCTTGAGCATATCTCTTGCTGTCTTCAACTTAGAAATGATAGGAACAATATGATCCTTGACTGAGTCAACCAGAATCTTCATTGCTTTGATGTCTTTCTTCAGCCACTCCTTTTCTTTTGCCTTCTCAGGTTCAGAAATGCTAGTCTCCAAGAGGTCACCCAAATCATTTTCACGCAAGGTGAGCATGATCCTGAATCTCCATGAAGTGAAATTAGTTGCACCTTCAAGTCTGTCTTCAACCTTCAAACCATTCACCATCTTGGCTGAGTAGGATGAGTGAACAACAGAAAGATGCTGATTTGTAATAATCTGTTCACGATCCTCAAACCTGCTCTGATACCATGTTAATTTGTGTGAACAGATTAAATGCACAGAGAATTAAATCAAAAATCAGACGAAATAACACAGCATATACCCTGGGAAAACCCTCCTCTTGAGGGAGAAAAACCCAGCAACAAAGATCTCTCTTATTTATGATGCAACAGTGGCAATCTTTACAAGCTACAATGTGGTCTAACACCAGACCAATATACAGTATCTAAAAATGAACAAAGACAGATAGTAACCTTTAGATCACACCTGGTAAAGGCAGAAACCATAGATGACAAAGTTCGCTTTGTATTGGACAAACAACGCTGTGCAGTGTTCGCACTTGTTTGTTGAGCTTATCTCTCTGACAGTCTAGCACTTGATGAATGTCACCGATCAGATAAGTTCAATGATAGACTTCGAGTAAGTACTCACTTAACAGCTTTGCCAAACTGGTGAATTCGATGATGAACCTCAGATTTAGTTCGCAGTGGACAATATTGTGTTTATGCTTAGATCACAATCAAATTTGCAGGAGGTCAACAGCTGTGATTGTGTTTTAATGAAGACTGAGATCAAGCTTCAGTATGTCTTGAACTAGTAAGTTCGCTGATCACCCTTGAATGGATTCGCACTAGACTCAGCAGAGTACGCACTCAAAAATATATATTTTTCCTTTTCTGATCTGTGTCTTCAATGATTTCCACAAAGGTCAGACCACCTGAATTCGCACTGAAGTGACAGTAATATTCGCACCTTCTTGATCTCTAATTTGTGCGCACATCCATGAGTGAGTAGACTGATCAACTATATGAGAACATGGACGGGTCCCAGTCAATATATATCGGTTGAGGTTGGAGAGACGCGTCTGTTCATAATTGCGTCTATATTTATTGAGGTCGGCCTTGATAAGTATTTACACCTCTTCACAAGAGGTCGGCCTTTTTGTGACTATACTTTGGTAGTAATTGTCTTGAGTTAAATATGATCTAATAAAAAAGAAACAACTTGATTTCCTTTATGTCGGCCATGAGAAAAACCATGAATGTAAATTGAATAGCCAACTGCTATCTTCAATTTACGTCCTCCAAGAAAGAATGCTGAGCTGGAAGGAGCTACCGAAGCTGCTAATACGTTAACAAGGCCGGCTAGAGCCAAGGGCTCAGTCGGATCAACACAAGTTATCGCCCAGCCAACCTGCACAGACCTTGGCAGATGAGGGAACGGTTCTGAAATGCACTTCAAAGAGAACTTAACACGAATTCCCCAAAACTGAGACTACGTCTAGTACCTGGGTGCCAATGCATGAGCGATTACGTCCTCACCGATCACTTGGCAAGATTTTCATCCAAATTCGTGATGAACACAATAGAAGATCGACCCCATATAAATATTAACTACACATGCCAATACAAAGTAGTTGGCCAAAAGATATTCAAATAATTCAAATTGTAAACTAAGCGCCAACTAAAATGAGTCGGCCACAAAATAAAACTAATTTAAATTATTATTTAAATAGTGTTGAAAAACACTTTTCCCTTTCATCATGTCGGCCATAATCAGTTTGAGGGATTTGGGACATTACACAAAAGAAGACGAATTCACAAAAGGAAGTCGAATTCAACATCGTAACTCCCTCAAAAAATTATCATCGCCGTTCCAGAACCAAAAAAATCAATAATACCGATTCAATACCAATAGAAGACAAAAAACCACATCAAGGAAAGAATACGATGTCAAAAGAGGTGAACACAATATTCTTAGGAGCCGCCCATACATGTCAGATGGCACTAATAAAAGAAAAAACCGTTGTTGCAATTTAGTCTCACGTACATACACAGCCTTCTCTAATTTCTCCAAAGAATAAACAAATCGAATGAAACGCGCCTGCATAGACATAAATAAAAGCTGCCCTCTACAAGACAGAAATGCGTTTTAATCCAACACAGTCGCACCATACTAGTAAGGACATTTTCTTTTTAATTTCCTTTAGAAGATAAGAATGAAACCATCAAAAAGGGTCTCCAATAATGAAATGATTTCAGAAGTTTGCCGTCAAAGTCAGCCAGGGTCATCAAAGAAAAGAAAGGCATGATAAAATAATAAAACCATCTCTCCAAATAGAGGGTCAGAAGAAAATAAAAGAGCTGCCTCAATAAAAGTTTGGTCAAACCAAGTTTGAAGCTGCCTATGAAGAATCGTTACACAGAATCATTTCATTTAAAAAAAGGATCTCCATCAACTAGTAATAAGACCTTCACACAAGGTCATGTATTAACTTAGCCGCCCCAAGAAGAAATTCATGCCACAAAAAAAAAGTCAACCCATTGAAAATTCAAAGCTGACCTGGCAAACTGACTTTGGAGCAGACGTAACAAGGTCATATGGCACAAACGCTGACCAAAGAGCTGAAGCAAACAAGCAACCTGCTCAACCATACAACCAGCTAGCTCAACCAGACAACCAGCCAGCTCAAGAATACAAGCAAGCAGGTCAAGCAGGTCAAGCAAGTAGGTAAGCACCTCAAATAAACATCATATAAAAATAATGACAATCTGATGAATAATCAGCAGTGTAAAACTTCATTCCAATATTCTTTCCAATAAACAAAACACTGTACCTTTGACATCAATGACAAACATGTTCAACAACATAAACTAGCCATTTATAGTACCTGAGACCAGAAAAAAGGGCATCAAGTGGTGACACCAAGGCTTTCCAAAAATTACTCAACGAGAAGAACAAAATTCAACACATTTTATGGTAAAAGCAGCAGTAGGACTACTAATTTCTTCCTTAGAAAGCCTGCCAACAAGAAGGGGGGAGCTCCTGGAAGTTGGTCTCAGGCAGCCTTATTCGTCTCTTCCAGTTGGTGAGACAATCATCAGGGATTAGTCCGTAATCAAATCCAGAAATAGTAATTACTGTTTCATATGCCAAAATGGCATCTACCTGGGCTACGACCTAAAAAACAACCCTTATCTATACTTCTCTATTGGGGTTTATAGGGCGTGAAGGATATGAGAATATTTATTAAAAAATTCAGTGGCATTTTATTGCTTTTAGAAAATTAATTATAAAAAATCAAGAATTGATTACAGAGGTGAGAGATAGAAGCCTGAATGTCATGCATTTTGAATGAAGTCTGAATCCCACATAAATGACTGGTGACATCTGTCAATCTGACTCTTCAGAACCATAATTTATATGATATTTATTATTTTATAATGCAGTGGGAATTATAACAAGGATACAGTGACAGTTCATGAAACGAAACATACAGTGGGAATCATAAAAAGACTACTGATGGATCATGAGACCAACTCTCATTAATGTTCAGAAAAGACAAGGTCATAAATCTCACAAGAAAATAGGACTAAGTCCCAGATGAAGAAAAACGATTTGGATTTTGAAGCAGTGACGCTATAACTACCTATAACACACCCAAGCTTGGTATATAGTTGAACTGTGGTGCTTATCTGATCAATGTAATGATTGCTACCCTGGCTGGTTTCATCCACTTGTGAAAGCTGAACCTACCATAGATCTCTCTGTTTCGCATATCTGAACATGCTAGTTGAAGTGACCTTTGGAGGAAAGGGACTTTGGATGAGACAACTTTTCTTACTGATAATCCAAACGTTGCTGATTCATTTCTCTTTAAATTCTTTTCCAAAGCCAAGAACTAAAAACTTTATGCAAATATTAACCTTTTCGTCTGCTTCATGCTCATGCTTCTTTTGTATTAAGATAACCTTAGGTAGGTATTATCACAATTCTTTTGTTTCTCTAGTTATCACTCCAAAGAATCACAATGTAATAAACTCAGCGTCTTATTTGCTACTGCTGATGTTGAGAGCACTATCAAAAATTGATGCACAAAGTCTGTTTTCGCTTTCAATTGCTACCAGAATAGGAGCTCTAGTTCTTTTTATTTTGTAGGGACATGGTTCTTCCTCCTTAACTATTAACTATTTTCCTTTTCTTCTATAATTGTATTCTGATGGTAGCCTTTCTGATTTTAACTCAGCTTGGCATTTTCTATTTTTTAATTTTTAGTCTGCAGTGTTATTTCCTTTCTCTTATTAACCTTCTCTTCCATGGTAAGAGATTTCGTTTCAAAGGCTAAATGAGTTCTGAGGCTCTGTTTTCATATCATCTATCACAATAATATTTCTTGTTTTCTTTCAGAAAATTTATATGAGAAACTTACAAACCAGTTTTTCTTAATGCATTTTATGACATCAATTCATTTTTGAATAAAATTGCAGTCTGTCATAAAGCTAAATTTACAGTAGGGTAAGATTGACATAAAAATCGTTTTCAGGATCTTGGAGTAAAATTCAAGCATATCCTTTAAAAAGTGTTATGTATTCCAATATATTTTCTGCCTTCAAATTCTACAAAATGTTGCCTTCTCAGCATGTACAATGTCAATGAACATCTTGTTGTGTTGAATTTTCAAATAAAACTTGAACACTATTTTTATCCTTATTTTAAGCCTTTAGAACATTGATTTTCAATGAAGAATCATTAAGATCAGCATTGCTTGTACCATGCTATTGTTGTAAAGGCATGCTATTGTAAAAATTCAGATTGCCTGATATTGTTCTCCTTATATTTGATAATTTGCACACATTATGACAGATGTCTGATCAATTCCATTGATTATTTGAAATAATTAATGTGAATATCATTGTTTTTAATTGGCTACTTTTTGAGTTGTCTACCCAGAAAAACATGTACGAATAGAAGATTGAATGAACTCTTAAGAAGATGGGATTTACGTCTAATAGAGCTTTGATTATTGAAAACAAGATGTATGTTTTCCGTGCATATAATTGTGCTAGATTGTTCCATCTTACATCTGTTCCTCCTTTTCTCTTTCTAACAAATAGAGAAGTTTTTAATATTTCTTCTAGTATTAATGTTCATTAGTTTAGCATTCATAATATGATCAGCATTTCCTTGGTACTGTCTGGATTTATGTTTTGTCTTGCAAATCCACCAGGGAATTTTACAGTGTTTAAGCTGCATTATTGTCTACTTGTGCCAAAAGTAACTTGAAACTGCCTATAGAGAACGTGTCTCTGCAATTTGGTTTATTTTCATGTCTAATATTGCTTTTGGTGGCAGGAAACAAATGGCTAAAGTGGTTCCTGGATTAAGACCCTGGGAAATTCTAAATATGGAACAAATTATGGATGATGTGACATATGCTGGGTGGTACCGTGAACCACTTGGTTCTTACAATACAGGTCCACCCTTTGCAGAGCCACAAATGGATGCGCCAACTAACTTTATATTTTATCATCTTCCACAGGTGCAGATTCTTGTTTCTCTCTTTGTTTTTCAGTTGTTTGTTAAATGATAAATTGCATTTCTTCAACATAATTATATTTATTTATTATTCTACTTGTCAAATCTTGTTTTGGGTATCTTTATTAACAACATTGATGAACACTAGTGATGTGTACCATGTTGATGTTTTAAAAACAAACTAGAACACAATATATTATTCTATTAGAATTTGGGATGATGACTACAAAGAGGTTCATATCCTTATATAGAGTCTGAGATGAAATCGATAAAAATGACATAACATACATTCTAAAAATACTAAAAAGGAAATAAAACAAACCACTTAAGTCACTAAGGTGACTTAATTACAAAGGTGAGCCTTTTCATCAAATTGTTGAATTTACAATTCTCTAGCTCACCAGAAAACACAAATAATTAAAGGCCTTGGTAGCCTCCTGTGCTGCAAAGGTCTTTATTGTTTATGCTAAATTTCTTGTTAATATATATGACACCCACCTATCATACAATCATGCTTGGAAAGAAACAATCTTTCCTCAATTATACAAACATGCTTGACAAGAAACAATCTTTCTCTCTGTAAAATAAGTTCTTGTATGCTTTCACAATGTTTGTGTGGGAGTATAGACTAACATGTAGGGTAAAACCACATCTTTGTTGGCTGTTCTGAATCATACTTCAAACTTAAATGGTATTTTAGATGTTGGAGAAATATCTGAACATAATGTAGCAACCATGTCCATCTAATCAAGAAGGGGCTTTGAAGTAGCACTAGATTCTAGTTTAATGGTAAACATATGCATAAAAAACACACACAAATAAAGGTATAAATGATCTATCATATTCATTTTGTCTCAGAGACTCTTGATTATATGTATTTATCAGGGAAACCCGGGGATGCGTCCCCTATCTAAAATGAGCCGTCCCTGTCCCCGGGACGTCCCGGGGACAAGGGGACAGCCGGGGGACAGTCCCTTGATGTCCCCTTTTTTTGCAAATTACCAGGAAATGGATCGGAAACGGGGGAAAGGGTAGGTGGAAAAAAGGGGACGGCTGACCGTCCCAGGGACGGCTAAGGGATGCCTCAATGTCCCCTGATTGTCCTGGGGACGGCCGATCGTCCCCTGTGTTTCAACATGTTTTTAAAGTTACTAGTGAGATTGTAACTGATTCTGTCTGGTCGTTAATTCAAAATTATTAGAATTCAGTTTTTACAATGATGTGGTAGCTTATGTAATATCACAAACTATTTATCTTAATTTCATTCTTGTAATCATAATAACGATTTATTGTTTGTATCTTGCAAAAACTTTCTATGGAAAGCAGAAAATAGTATTTAACAGTGTTCCATGGAGTTTTCTGAAAGGGACGTGTCTCGGGGATGGAGGGACAAGGGGTCTAAGTTTGGGGACGGTGTGGGGGCGGTGCTGATATACATATGGTACTTGAATAACTAGTTATAAAAAGATGTTTAAGAATAACATTTCAAATTAAACTTTGGAAAATTAGTAAAATTGCAAATACTAACATTTTAAATACTTGAATACTATTTACTAAAAGACTAAAAGTAAATAAAATATTAAAATTTGACAAATGAAATTGTTGAATTTGAGATTTCTATTATATGAATATTGAAAATATGACATGTCACATCGTAATATCATATCATAAAGATGATTACAATGAGTAGCATGATACATTGATATCAAAATAAGTACAAAATGCAAAAATGTAGTGAAGGGAGGCCTCTAATCATCCCCAAACTCCTCATCACTCAAACTACTGGAATCCTCGTGCTCAAGCTTTGCCAAACTAACACTAACCAGCCCTGCATCTGAAGCCGAAACTGAAGCATCCTCATCAATCTGTCCTGGCTCCTCTGGCTCTACATCCCATCGTGCTGCTAGACTCTCTTTGTACAAAAGTGTTTGGCGGTCAATGAGACGCAAAGCACTATGTACAACCACAAGCTTCTTTGCTCTCCTAGAGGTAAGTTTGTTCCTCTTAAGAGAGTGGATGAAGCTATATGTAGACTAGTTCCTCTCAACAGTTGAAGAACTAGAAACCTGAGATAACAATCAGATGGCTGGAGTGGTAGTCAAAGATCCTGATCCATGGCAAGTCCACCACAAAATTGGGTCCTCCTGTGCCATAGTTCGCACATCCATCTTGGCTGCATCTAAATAACCCCCAAGAGTGGTAAATGTGGTCCACTCAGTGCGAATCATGCTGGCATCTACATCATCATACATCCTCTCAATGCACCTGAAGAACCCTACCTTCACCTCTGCATCCTCTATCGGTGTCACTCTACCAGGCCTAGTCAAGTACCACTTAGGATTAAGTGCATAGGCTGCCATGTGCAAGGGAGTGTTGAGCTTCTCCCATCTCCTGTGAATGATTGGCTGAATGTGCTCGTGGTAGAATGCTAATGTGGGGTCCCTCTCTTGCACAACAACCCTCATTTGATCAAGCATAGAATCGATGCACTCATACACCTCTCCAAGGCTAGGTGCATCTGCACCCCCATACCTGATAACCTAGAAAACTGGTTTAATGATGGCGACAATATATTTTGCATCACCCCAGAACACATCGCTCTTCATTGTATCCTTCACCCTCCTCCCCTATTCTGTCTTAGACTCGGCCCACCTATTC
The DNA here is from genome assembly GCA_007258455.2 of Sequoia sempervirens. Classification (NCBI taxonomy): domain Eukaryota; kingdom Viridiplantae; phylum Streptophyta; class Pinopsida; order Cupressales; family Cupressaceae; genus Sequoia; species Sequoia sempervirens. The sequence goes on along the minus strand of VDFB02053451.1, from coordinate 32,706 downwards.
CAATTTGCTGTCATGACCACGAGTTGCAGTGCCTCCTGCAACTCAATCATTCTCTCCAAGAGAATGAAATAGGAAGCATATCTCGTATCAATAGGTTTCAGGAACTCCTTCTTAGTGAAGGTCTTGAAGAGTGCATGTGATGTGTGGTGGTTGCAGATAAACATCTACACATCTCTCACATCATTAACCACTACTCCAATCCAATCAATCTTCCCCATGTCCTTGAGTGCATTGTTCATGGCATGCACACATGGGGTCCACCAAATATGCCTATAAGAAGCCTCAACAAGTCTCCTTGCAGCTTTGCACACATGGGCAACATCTGTCACAACTTGGACCACATTTTGTGGCCCAACCTTCTCAATAGCATCCTTGAGAACCTCAAACTGAAAATCAACAGCTTTGCGATGCCCTGAACAATCAACTGCCTTAAGAAAATATGGGCCCTCAGTACATGTAACCATGATGTTAATTTGTGGACGATGGCCAATGTCCGTCCACCCATCCATGACTATGCTGCATCTTGTCTTAAGCCAACACTCCTTCATCTTCTCCATCAACAAATTGATCTTGGAATAGTTCTTATCCAAGATCGTGGTCCTCAATTTTGTCTCACCTGGTGGCACATATGATGGTCCTCCCTTTGCCGCCATCGATATCATCTCCTTATAATAAGAAGATCGGGCAACATGAAACAGGATGCCATTGGCAAAGAAGAACTTGCCAATGGCATCATCTATGTCATCCTTGAGCCGCGCATTAAACAAATCTGCTATGGGGTTACTTTGAGTTTGACTTTGCAATTTTTTCGTTTCCCCCTCCCCTCTCCTACATAGGCATTGGAAGAAGAACCTGGTGTCCCTCGTACTCTCGTCTACAAAGTATGGCTAGATCTTTGTGGCTGGCTATGCTGAAGATGTGTCCTATGATGCAAAGTAGTAGGCATAGGTACAGCTGAAGTATCATGAGGAACACCCCATAATTTATTTATTTCAACTTTGTATTTGATGTTTTCTGGTTTTGCCAAAAATTCACATATCTCCACACCTTTTCCTCTAATGAAAATAAGGTGTGCATTAACTCTAGTGATGCTCCCAAACCATTCCTCACCACAAAATTTGCACTTCCACCTCCTTGTGCCACCAGATGTTGCCCCTTTCCTGCTTAGTATTTTTGCTGCAAATTGTTTGAGAGGGGATTTGCGATCAAAAGGACCTTTTGCATACTCTGCCAATACTGCAGAAGGGCACTTTAAAGTACTTGCTTCACTTGCCAAGGAACTAGTTTGGGCTTCACGCTCAGCCCCATGGTCGCCCCCCTTAGCCTTGGAGCATATTCAAGATCAATATCACTATGTGAATGAACCTCATCCTCACTCATGTCATGAGAGCTCATTGTGACATTGCAATAAACAAATAAATTCTATAAGTGCCTAGTTTCAGCATAGTTTAACAAATTTGAAAACTTCATGATGAATCTTGATGGAAAGATGAAAAAAAAGCAATGAGCCTTGAAATGAAAATATGAATATGCATTTGCAGCCATGTATATGAAATTATGATTAATTTTTTAATCATAATTTCATAGACATGGCTGCAAATGCATATTCATGTGTTCATTTCAATGCCCATTGTAAGATTCAACATCAAACTACATTTTCAAAATGAATTTAAAAACTTGGAAAAAAAACAAAAAAAATTTGAAAAACTTCAAAAAAGTCATAAAAACCTACCTTGTGCTTGAAAAATCCTTCAAAATTGGTGTAGAATGCTCCTCCTTCTTCTTTCTCCTTCTCACCCCTCTTGCACTTGCAACACCTCAAACTCACTCTTTCACTCACTCTTCTCACTGGTTTTCCTCTTCTTCACCTAGCTGTTGCAAAACATCAAATGCATATGTGAGCAAAAAAATGAACAATTAGAGTGTTTTATTTAGTTTAGAGGCTTTTAGATGGGTCCCACAAGCCTTTAGGGTTTGGCCCCAGGCTCAAATATCAAGAAAATCAAAAGAAATTAAAAAAAAAAACTTTTTTTGACGTTTTAGTGTGGGGGATGCTTGGGCGTCTCCGAGATGCTCAAGGGACGGCTGGGAGTCCCCGAGACATCTTGGAGACATACAGCGGTCCTTGACGTTTCCCTGAAGTTTCTCACGTCCTGACAGGGGCGGGGGATGTCTCTCAGCTCTCCAATTCTCCGAAACGTCTGGGTTGGGGAGACGATTGAAATTTGGGGGGAGACACATCCCCATGGAACACTAGTATTTAATGCTTATGCTGATCTAATCATTATGATGTATTGATTGTACCAACCAGATGAACTATAATCTACCAGTCATTGATTGTTGTTGAAATAGGGCATTAAGCTATTTATACATGGGGAAAAGTGTATGTTTTCAGTATGCAATTAGTTAGGCTAGAGATTATGCATGTACAAATAGATCGTGTACTTTTGATTATAAGTTGTAAAGGACATTAATGTAAACCTAATTCTTATGAGTTAACTGGAATTATTAGGACACGTCAGAATTGTGGATGTTAAATCTAGACAATGATGATCAGCATGAATATTATGAGGTTCTATAATGTATATTATGCATGCTTTATCCATGTTTTCATATGAATATTTAAAATTTCCCTATACATATATTAAATTTTCTCTATATTTTATATAGCCCTCCCCTGCCATCCCCAAATTTGGCCTCAAAAATCGGAAACTTGGGGACTTGTTCTGCCATCCCCTGACATCCCCGTCCCGGAAACTTGGGGTAACACTGATTAAAACAAGTAGAAAAATGGATGGATTCACCTTAGGTTTCCTTGGGTTCCCTTTGATCCTTCCTAGGTTAGTTCAGGTTCATCCTTGATGAACCCAACCCTATTTGTTTCATCCTGCCCATATTTGTGGGTGAATTGGATTGGGTCACAGATCCGGTTTGAACCAGACTTGGATTCGGCGATCTGTAGGTGGACCCAATAACATTTTAATTCTGTACGTTTTGTGCAAACAATGTGTGTGTGTGTATTACAGTTGAACCCAGCTGTATCGAACTTGGGAAAAAAAATTTGCTAATTGCCAAAGTTGAATTGGCAACATAGACTTTTCAATTTTCATCAATGCCTCTCGTGGTTCACTCATCCCAAGTCTCATTTGTACATCCACAAATCTCTTGTATCACATATCCACTACTTATATTTTGTCATAAGTTTTTAAAATTCCAAACCTAATCACTCTAATATCCATGTAAACACCTCACCTCCATTTGTCATAACGTTCCAAGTTCCCTTTAATATCCTAACGGTTCCCTTGGTACTATGTTTGATTACTTCGTTGTCTCTGTTAGTTTTATGATCAGATTTAATGCACAGAAATTAATTTAAAACACAACACAATACACAGCAGATACCCTGGGAAAACCCTCCTCTTGAGGGAGAAAAACCCAGCCAATAATATCTCTTATATTATTGAATCTTCAATAAGAATTTTACTCATACAATAAGCCAATAGGAAGGCCAACACACAGCACCACAAACTGATGTAAGTACAGAAACTGTGAGATGTAATCTTCTCAACTATAATCACTGCCTTCTACTCAGATCTCAATCTGCTCTTGAGATTAATTCGCACATGAAGAACTCTCACTGATGTGAATGCAGAAGAAATGAAATGACTCGAACTTAACTTGATAATTACAATGAGAAGACCGATCCATATATATACATCATGAAGGGATGCCACCTTTTTAATACAAGTTGGCTAGCAACAAGAAAATAAGACCATTCAAAGAGACGCATCCAATAAAAGGTAAGTCATCCTCATAGTAACTCGTGCCTCTTGAAATTGCAATATACCAAGAGGAGATGTCGGCCTTGATGGAGAGTAATGTCATTTCAAATACACAAACATTAAATGATATTTAATTAGAGACGTGACTCTTCAAGAGTCTCATGTCGGCCAAGACAAAGAATACAATAAATACAATTCAATAGCTGAAGGCTATATTAGAATTGTCTCAATCGGATCTGGAAGAAGTCGACCAAAGCTGCTATAACCATCAACAGTCTCGACTCTCAGCACACCTTATTATTACCAACTGCTCAAATCTGGCAATAGAAAACCTCCTCTTTTACAATCATCTCTCAAAAATCTAAGTAGATGGTTTGAGTATGGGGTTGGGTTGGGTTGGGTTCTGCCGCATGGTGGATTTTTTTCCTAGATTGATTATGACTGGGTATGGCCGTACATATATATGTATAAATAAATATATTTTATATAATTTTTATAATATAAATGTACAATTTAATAGTATTATATTTATATTTATAAAATATTATAACACAGTTTATTATGTATAATGTGTAAATAAAAGAATATGAATCAATGTCATCATAGCCTTGTATTAGTTGGGTAAAGAAACAGTGTATTAGTTGGCATCAAGTCTGCTATCTCTTCAATCCAGCAATTCACAAAGCTTCTTGACATCTTTGTCTTCTGACAAACATTCACTACCATTGTTTAGAAACTTTCACAGCCATTGTTTAGAAACTTTCACAATTCCTCCACCCTACATATTACTTAATAACCCTCTCATGCATTAAATTCACTAGCTCGCAGGCCATGGTATCAAAACTAACACAAAGCACCTCACAATTCCCCCAAAGTGGAGGCTTTTAGAGACATGCCAAACCCTGCATTGTGCAGGCTTTTGTAACAAACATCAAACCTATCCCCTAAACATGTCCTGAATTATTCTGTTACAATTCGTTTTAAGCTTAATAATCTCTGCAGGTTTTTGTGTGTAGGGTTGCATTATCATTATGGATCCAGTGACTCCAACCAAATCAGAAACTGCTCAAGTTAATATGTTTTGGTTTTCAATCACAGCAGATTCTGTTAACATTTTTTTTCTGCATGCTAATATTCACCATAGTAAGGACCTCAGCAAAGAGCAGTCAATTGCTACTTTACTCTTACACATGCCTTGACTGCAAGAGTCTTGAGGGTGGAGAGAGAAGAAGTAGACTGTTAATCAAGATGCGACATTCTAATAGCATCATCCACTCTCGAGTTAAGATCAAAAGTACGCTGAAATGGTTGGTAGAAGCACTAGGTGACAGGTTTTGACTATAAACGGACCAGGAACTTCAGCAGATGTGAGTGATTGAATGAGCAAACCAAACATTTGAGACTGTATTCCAGAAAAGGAAACATTAGCTATGCAACCCAACAATCCTTCTCAGGCCAGAGGCAACAGAGTGCTACAGAATACAGGAATGGCCAACTAGCCCATCAGGTAACTAGGGCCATGCAGAACTGTAAGTGAAAGGACCTGGGGTTCATCAAGTTCAAACCATATTGCTGGCCCTTCCCAAGCAAATATTACTTGAGCTGCTCCTACTGCCTGCTGAGATGCCTTCCATTCGGGTTTATTCTCTTGTTGACTTATGTTCTCAGTAATGAGGCCTTTATCTCCTTCCTCTAGTATGCCCCTCAGAAACCCACATGGACTTCAACAAAACAGGCTACCTTCTTATTCCAAGGTGTGGATCATTACTTCATATCTGGATCAGCAACCAAGCTATCCTTCTGAGTCCACGGGGTTGTTGGGGTTGGGGGGTGGAGTACAAGCTCTCAAAAAGATTCTGAGGAGTCAAAGATGGATACATCCCATGTAAGTGCTGTTACTGTAACCGGTAACAAGAAGTATTCAAGGACTATGAAAAAAATTGTATAGTGGTGAATTCCTAATTCTTTTTCTAAAACTGCAAGGCCCACATGGTAGCTTACATTCAAGTCCAAGAGGAATGCATTGTTGATCACTCTTAACAACCAACATCTTCATCGGAAAAAGATTGAAGTCCTGGAAAACTCCCACCTCCATGGCCCCAAAAGTACGGGTGCTGGATGGGGACAGGATTGTGGTGAGGAGCCTCCAAATCCTAAAAGGCTTGCTGCTGAAACTGAGAGCTTAATCAATGCAACTATTTAAGCTGATGACTGGTCCCCATTGGCAACACCAGGAAGAGTCTAACAATAAAGGCTGAATTAAAGAGAGGAAAGACAAGGTGTTTATGAATTAACCTGTGTAGCCTTATGATCAGACCTCATGGTTCTAACTTGTGGTCTCCTGTAAGATCCATGGACCGGATTTTATTATGCAATGGATGGCTAAGGATTGTTTGTTTAGCTGCTACTTATTGTGACTAGCTGTTGCTTTCCATCTTTACAATGTTCTTATGTATTTTCTTTTTTGGTCAGAGATCTTTATGGAATGTACGGTGATAATGGTACTATTTTTGAGGAATTATTTCCAATCCAACAAACTTTATATATCACCAATGTCATTGGTCTTGAAAGTTTCATAGGCCTTAATTCTGTTCATGTAATATCACATGGGCCCAATGAGCAGTGTCTGCAGAAACCTGTTTTGTAACACATTGTTTTCTTCTATAACAGAAGAACTTGAAGGCATCATGTCAATGCTGTAAATCAGAATGGGGAACCATTTATATGGTGCTCTTCCAATCTCTGCTTCCCTGGATCAGTTCTTCCCATCCATGCTGTTCTTCCCTGCTGATTGGTCATGATGGACTGTCTATTTGCTAATGATGTGTAGGTGGCTATAATCAACTCTAGCTAGTTTGATGTTGCAATTCAAGATTCCGCCATCCACAGATAGGAGATCACGTTTTCTACAAAAGCTTGACTTCTAGGTAAGCTTGGCTTCCCTGGGGGGTCTTCCCCTTCTCCAGGGGATCTCCCACCAATTAAACTAAATGGCATGTTTCCCTATTGTGTTCTTTCTCTTGAAATAAGCTTTGCTTCTTTGTTGGGGTCTTCCTTGTTGGGTTCTTTCTCTGGGGTAAGCTTTGCTTTACCATTGGGCCCATTTGGTTGTGATCCATGGTAGGGTTCCCTTTGGTTGTCATCCCAAGAGTGGCTTGGGATTCCTTTGGTGGGCCAACCTTTTGCTTGCTATATTAATTATAGCTGGGGTCTTATCGGATAATATGTCTACGGGGTTGAGCACTTTTTTCAAAAGAAAAAGCCGCTTCATTTAAAATGATCAGAATGGAGTAACAAATAGTAATTTCCCAAGGCCCAAATATTAAAAAAGAAATTGATCCAGGTACAATTGAACACACACACATAAACTCGTAGATTTTCAGACTTAATGTCAATTATCTGGATAAATAACACTGGGTAAAGTTTTTGATCTCTTATGCCACCCACGTGCACACCTGTACATGGCATGCACATGCCCACATGTATACAGACAGACACTCCCTTGCACAACACACTCTTCATTTTGTTAAAACCAATTAAATAATATTCTATATGTAGCCTTCCATGCATTTTGTAAATCTCTAATGTCCTTTATGTTTTTGCAGGACAAATTTTTTGATGACATTCAATGGTTTTATTATAACTGTGAATATATTTACAAGCTAATAAAACACATTCATGGAGATGAATATCCAAAATTAAAGGAAACCCTAATGAGGAAAAAGAGGAGGGATATTGAGAGAGAAGATCAGATAAAGAAGGAAATACGAAGGATGGTGAAGATACAGGTGGAGAAGGAAAAGGAAAAAGAAAAGGACAGCTTTGAATGATGTGGATTGTAATATTATTTTTCTTAAAAAGTTGGCGAGGAAATAATCTTATATACTGTATTGATTCTTGAAGAAAAGTTGGCCTTCTTCACATCTTTGGAAAGAAAAGTGCAGAGGGTTACAGCAGGCCATATTTATGGCATTTAAAAATTCATTTTGTTTTTTGTCATATGTGATATTTCACAGCATTTCTTCTGTTTCGTGATTGCATATATTTAACTACAACATGCCATCTTGGCATTTGCAAATTTTGTTGTCTTGTTTTTAGTGTTATTTTTCAGCTCATTTTTATATTTCTTTTATTAAAATTAGACATTGAGTGACTTAATTGATGCCTAATTGATATTCTTTCCTTCTTTGGAAAGCTATTCGTCTCTTTCTACAGCCTCGTAGAATCGTAAATTCAATTCACTTAGTTTCCAACTGAGAAAATTATTGTGTATTTATGATTAGCAGGTACTGTGCCTTGACTGCAGAAACTGTAGACCACTTAACTACCGATCCCATGTTGGATGTACAAAGTACTCACGAATGCCACAATCTCCCAGAAACGTCTATGCAGCCAGTGGGATGCACGTTTGACTGTATTTATTAATTAATTGAAAATAAAAAATGAACACACTTTTTATTTTCAATTAATTAATAAATACAGTCAAACGTGCATTCTGCTGGCTGCATAGACAGTACACAAGCTCCCCACCCTCTTTGGCTGCCTGTTTTCTCTTCCCTTTAGTCAAAGCTTGTCCTAAACAACGTGACATCTGTTGAGGACTTTGGTTCACTGTAATAACTATTACTTATCAAGATTATGCTTTAAAAACAAAAAATAGAGGCAAGCTTAATAAGGCACTACATGCACCACAAAATAGAGTGCAAGTCCATGATTCTTAGCATCCTATTAATTGCTTAAAAGTCTTTGTATGCTTTGTGGGTTTTCTTGCATTGCGATTATTATCTATTGAAATTTCAATGGCTTGCCTTGAAGAAAAGCTTGATTGTATTGGGGAAAATAAAAATAAAAAATGTTGATCGTTTTGAACAAAGCACCAATTCCCTTTGTCTTGTGGTTGTTAAAAACGTTATTGCTTTGTAATATGGTTGGGACCCTTGTTTCCCATTTCGTCTAATCAAAACATTATTGCCTTGTGATTATTGTTAATGTAACTGTCAAAATATATTACTGCCTTGTGGATAAGTATTAATATATCTATTAAAAAACATCATCGCGCTGTCGTTATTGCTAATGTAATTGTTCAGAAACATTATTGGTATGTTGCTCACATAAAAGATACAAATTGTTTTGAACAAAGTAGTTGTATGCTTTGTAGTCGCTCTTGCCTTGTGGTTATTGAAAAACATTATTGTCATGTGGTTATGGCTAATGCCTAATGTAACTGTAGAAAAAATATCATTGCCTTGTAGTTATTACTAATTTAACTGTTCAAAAACATTATTTCCTTGTGGCTATTGCCAATGTAATTGTTCAAAAACATTATTAATATGTTCCTTACATAGCATAGCTGTTGTTGAGATTCTTTATAGCTTCTTAAGCATAAACTTTCCTTAATAGGTTACTTTTGCATGAATTTCATACAATGTGTAGAAGCCCATAAAATGTTATGCCTTGTATCCAGAAAATAAAACAAATGCTGATAGTTATATAATGGAAGGAAAAATATATATATATAATTTGATTAGAGAGAGAACAACTGGATCTATCTGTGTATTTTTTAAGAGAATATTTGTAACGTATGCCCTTGATTTTTTTTTTGTGTGTATTGTTTTCAGAACAAGACAGAAGTTGCAGAAGGGTTTTATGTTTGGTTTCTTTCATTGCATTGAAAGCATAAATTGAGATATTCATGAATATGCAAGGAAAATAAGGTGGCATTACATCAAACAATTAAACATTGCAGCTTAACAACTAAAATCAAAAGTTTACAGTCATAAATCAGACTTGATAGTATATCATTAGCAACATATTTCACCATGGAAAACACAGACTAGAATTACATGCTCAATTACCAAGACCCTTGAAAGTGGCAATAGTCCCTAGGAAGGGTAATTGGCTCCATAAATTCATGTCCACCATAAAAATCCGACCAGTAGCTTAGATGGAACACCCAACCATGGAGAAGACAATGAAACAACACCCAGATGGAGTTTCCAAAGCACCACAAAGATGTGCTCAGATTAGCACTTTAAAAAAGTTCAGAAAAATCAATTTCAGACCTTTGGAAATTCATATCAGACCTCAGAAAAAACAAAAAAGCAACAACAAACACCAAAACCATGAAATCCTCACATCAAAAAACAAGCTACAAACCCAACTCAGAAAACTGTAAAAATCTTCATTCTATCAACACCAAAAAGCTCAAACAACAAGATAAACATTGAAAACTTCAAAGCCAAAACACCAACCAGTTAGGGTGGGTCTCTTACCACTGAAACCAACATTGTGAGAAGAGGGTTTTCGTCCTCAACTAGCAGTTTTCGAATTTTGGAGAAATTCCAGCAGTCTCCTTAAGTTGCCAAAACTCACATAGCCAAATGAGAGTTCAATAGTTGATTAAATAGTAGTGGAGGGAGAAATTAGGGCAACCAACATTTGAAAAGCTTTTGCCTCCAAAACCCCATGTCCATCTTTGCCTTTTCAATGTTTGCTTTAACATTTTAAAATATAATCAAATATTGCCTCATGGGGTTGTCCACTTTTGGGGGCACAATATCTGCATTAAAATTATAAAATAAACCTTTATAATAGGCTTCGACTTAAAGTACAATGCCCCCTCTTTTAAAACAATGTTGATCAACTAAGTTGAAGTCCTTTTTATAATCCATGCTCATATTCTCACTTTATTAAACAAACAACTTTATTATCTTAAGTGATGAATTAACCATTAATAATTTTGACCATTGAGAGAACTTACCCTTGCCAAGAATTGGAGTCAAGACCAATTACCAAAAATAGCACTTACTAAAAATAGTGATCGAAACACCAAACTAGCCAAAAGAAGCTCAACTAGAACTTACTAAAATAGTAAGCTCATTAAAGATGGTAAATTACTAAGAATAGTATCTTAAAAAAATTCCGTCACTGTTGGAAAACCCAAAAAAATTCCCCCCATGCCGCTAAAGTTCCCTAACCGACAATCCATTTAGCTAATGAGAACAGGAATAGGTTAATGGATACTCAAACTGATTATGAATGAGAAAAGTCCTCCTTCTCCAAGATTGCTTGTCCTCAAGCAATCACAATGTAGGATGCTGTAAAATTTGCTCTCTCCCACATGGCATCCTCTATTGGCAAATTCCACCACTCCATCAAATACTCTGTGATAACCCTCCTCTTGATAGTATGCTCTCTAGAATCGATCACTGCCTCTGGAACAAGTACTAATTTGCTTCCCTCATCCAATGGAGGCAATTTTACTGAAGGAGTCACATTATGTTTGAGCGCCTTCTTGATGCATGACACATGGGAAACATTATACACTTTACTTCCCGTGGGTAACTTGAGCTCATAATCCACCTCCCCAACTCTCTCGGTGACTCTAAACAGACCAAAGATGCGAGACTTTAACTTTTCTGACCCACTCTTCTTGAGAGTGGATTGTCTATATGGCTGCAATCTCACATAAATCATGTCTCATACTTCAAATTCCTGCTCAATACGGTGTTGATCAACATACAACTTCTATTGATTCTATGCATGCTGAATGTTATCTCTCAATGACCTCATAATATCTCGACTCTCTTGTAGTAAATCCTTGGCTCTAGGCACTCTACAATCTTCAATAGTAAATCAATAAAGCTAAGAGCTTCATAGCCATACAAAGCCATGAAAGGAGACATCCTAATAGACATGTGAAATGTGGAGTTGTAGCAAAACTCCTCCAAGTGCAACTGTTTGACCCACACCTTTTGCTGCCTAGAAACATAATTATGTAGGCATCCTTACACCCATTTCTTAACTATCTTAGTTTGTCCATTAGTTTGGGGATGGTAAATAGTGCAGGGAGTCAACTCAGTACCACGTAATTTGAACAACTCCTACCAAAACAAGCTCATGAACTTGCTGTTGTTGTCATTGATAATGTTCTTAGGTGCCCCATGAAGTCTAAACACTTCCTAAAGAACAAATATGCCACCCATAACATTGTATACCCTGCTAAAATAGAAAAAAAGTGAGAAAATTTGGTCAAATGGTCCACCACAACATAGATACAATCCTTCCCTTGCACTTTGGGAAGCTATGTGATAAAGTCCATTGCTTTCCCACTTCTGAGTAGGAATGGGTGAAGGCTGCAGTAGACCAACAGGGTAAGTATGTTTACTTTTATTCTGTTGGCACACTTGGCACTCATGAACATACTTAGTAATATCCTCCTTCATTACCTTCCATGAGAACCTCTCACGGATTTTCCTGTATGTTTTGTAGAAACCAGAATGACTAGCCATTAGTGTCATGGAATGTCCTAAAATTTTGCTTTCTCATCTTGGGTTTAAGAACCAACATTATCTTCTCCTTATAAAAAATCACACCATCCCTTACCTTCTACTTGTCATCCTGCAAAGTACCATCTAAAATGTTATTGGCAAGGGCATTCTTAGCATAATCAGCTTGTATTCTTTCCTTCTAATCTGTTGTTATCTCAAAAATAAACACAAATGAGGTCTCCTAGACAATGCATTAGCCACTACATTCCTCTTCCCTTTGACATATCCAATGTCAAAGTCATAGGCTTGGAGTTTACGAACCCATTTTTGCTTCCTTTCACTTAGATTCTTCTGATCTAAAAAGTATTTCAGACTATTATGATCAGTTTTAACAATAAATCTCCCTCCAACAAGGTATTGCTTGTATTTAGCCAAAGCATGCATTATGACTAACATCTCTTTGCCATAAATGGAATAACTTCTCACTTCCCTTCAACTTCCTGCTCTCGTATGCAAGCAAATGCTTGTTTTGCATGAGGACGACCCCAATACCATCTCTTGAAGCATCACATTTGAGCTCAAATGGTTTAAAAAATTTCGGACTAGCTAATATAGGACATGAACTCATCAATTTTTTGAACTGATCAAAAGATTTTTGCGCTAATTTAGAACAAGAGAAGGCCCCATTCTTAGTCAAATTAGGAAGTGGGGTAGCAACCTGTGAAAAACCTTTGTCAAACCTTTTGTAGAACCCACATAAGCCAAAAAATCCATTTAGTTGAGTAAGATTAGAAGGTGGAGGCTAGTCAAGGATTGCTTTTACTTTTTTAGGATCAACATGGGCTCCATTAGCGCTAATTATGTGCCCAAGTTCAATCATCCCAAACTCACACTTGGACTCCTTAGCAAAAAGAGACTCACTCTCAAGAATTCTCAACACTTCATGCAAGTGCCCCAAGTGCTCTTCCCATGATCTGCTGAAAGTGAGGATGTCATCAAAGAAGATCAACACATGCTTACACCGTTGTTTATTGAACACCCTATTCATGCAAGATTGGAAAGTAGCTGGTGCATTTGTCAAACCGAAAGGCATGACAAGAAACTCATAGTGGCCAAAGTGACATTTGAATGCAGTCTTTTCCACGTTCTCCTCTCTGACCCTAATATGATGATAACTCGATCTTAAGTCTATTTTGGAGAAATAGACTGCTCTATGCAGCTCATCTATGCGTGGGATGGGGTACTAGTTTTTAATTGTCTTCTTATTCAATACCCTAATATGATAACTCGATCTTAAGTCTATTTTGGAGAAATAGACTACTCTATGCAACTCATCTATGCGTGGGATGGGGTACCGGTTTTTAATTGTCTTCTTATTCAATGCCCTGTAGTCATCACACATGTGCATGGTCCCATCCTCCTTTGCCAACACTACTGAAGAAGCAAATGGACTTTGTCTAATATGTCCCATCTCCAACAACTCCTTAATAACTTTCTCTATCTCATCTTTATGTTGCTTAGGATGCCTGTAGGGAGTGGTGATCACAGGTTTGGCTCCCTCCTCTAGGTCTATCATGTGCTCAATGTCTCTATTAGGAGGCCTCCTTGGAGGAACGCTACTGGATACTTTGTTTCGTTTGGAAAACAAACACTGAATGTTTGGTGGATAGGACCTCCTCACCTCCTCTGTAACCATAGGCATAACCACACACTCTGCTGTCCACTTAATCTAATCATGTCTAAATAGCCTCTCCATATGTTTGAAAGAGACCAGTCAAAGTCCTGTAGTCGACATACCTCTCAAGACCACACTCCTACCCTCTGATCTAAATTTCAACTCCATAGTCTGAAAATTAAGTGTGATCTCACCAAGTGATCAAAGCTACTATATCCCGATCACTGCATATGTATCACCAATACACACCACATAGAATTCATCCTTGACTTCATAATTCCTTAATTGCAAACTCAATTGAGGTACCATCCTAGTGTAATTGATTATAAACCCATCAACAACCATCACCTGAAATCCATCTACCTCCCAAGTTTGAAGTCCTCTATGTGCAACCAACCCCTCATCAATGCAATTGTGTGTGGCTCTTGTGTCAATCAATGCCACTAACCGCTGCCCAAAAAACACTCCTCTAAAGACTCATTCTTTTGAAAGCTATGTAATTGAGAAAGCTTCCCATCTTTTTACTCTTCCTTCCCAACCTCTTCAGGAGTCTTTTCCTCTTCACTTTCCTCTAAATCATATTGCTGGTCTGATTTTTCTGATGTACTTCCCTCTACTGAATAGTATTCTATTTGATGCACCACCCCCTTTGTAGCACACCTATGTCCCAAAGTGATGTCATGCTGAAACTTAGGCCTTGTATCAATCCAATCTTGTCTAAACTGATCCTGCATCTCAATCATTGTGAGCTCCTAATTGGGTTGTGCCTCCACTCTTGATGAGAAAACATGCTTGAGTGGTCTAGCCATGGCTGCCTTATTCTATTGATTGGCTGCTCCATATTGACCTATATCATTTCCTTTCCCATTATTACCTTCGTTACCTCTATTGTCGACTCCCAATCATTTCAGCCCCTCTACCAACTATGATAGAAACTGATTGGTTTCCTGCTGTTCCTTAACCACAACATCCAAGAGAAGCATCATGCGATTTGGTTCAACATTTTTCTTTCAACTCTTTCACCCCTTTGACCCATATTTTCAGAACTTGTTGACCCTACTGAGTGTGTTTCAGAGTGCTGCTCCTCTCTATTAGAGTGCCAATGTTCCAACAAATCCTCTTCACACTTTCTCAATATTTCACGATATATTCTCTTTATCACTAATGCTCATAGAATTGCATTACCCACTGGATGAAAGGAATGTTTGTGCTCTGATAGCATTGTAATGTATGCCCCTAATTTTTGTTTTGTTTTTGTGTGTATTGTTTCCAGAATAAGAAAAAAGTTGCAGAAGGGTTTTATGTTTTGTTTCCATTCATTGCATTGAAAGCATACATTAAGATATTCATGAATATGCAAGGAAAATAAGGTGGCATTACATCAAACAATTAAACATTGTAGCTCAACAACTAAAATCAAAAGTTTATAGTCATAAATTAGACCTAATAGTACATCATTAGTAGCAGATTTCACCATGGAAAGCATAGACCAAAATTACATGCTTACTACCCAAGACCCCTGAAAGTTGTGCTAGTCCCTAGGAAGGGCAATTGGCTCCATAAATTCATATGTCCACCATAAAAATCTGACCAGTAGCTTGGATGACACGCCCAACCATGGAGAAGACAATGAAACAACACCCAGATGGATTTTTCAAAGCACCACAAAGATATGCTCAGATTAGCACTTTCTAGTCACTTAGAAAAAATAGTTTTAGACCTTTGGAAATTCGTATAAGACCTCAAAAAAAATAAAAAGCAACATCAAACTCACACCAAAACCACAAAATCCTCACACAAAAAAAAGCTCCAAACCAACTTAGAAAATTGTAAAAATCTTCATAATAGCAACACCAAAAAACTCAAACAACAAGATAAACACTGAAAACTTCAAAGCCAAAACAGCAACCAACTGGGGTGGGTCTTTCACCACCGAAATCAACAACGTGAGAAGAGGGTTTTCATCTTCAACCAATGGTTTTCGAATCCTGGAGAAATTCTTTAGAATCCTGGAGAAATTCTAGCAAAGTCTCCTTAAGTTGCCAAAACTCACATAACCAAATGAGATCTCAATAGATGATTAAATAGAAGTGGAGGGAGAAATTAAGGCAACCAACATTTGAAAAGCTTTTCCTTCCAAAACCCCACACCCATCCTTTCCTTTTCAATGTTTGCTTTAACATTTTAAAATATAATCAAATATTGCCTCGTGGGGTTGTCCACTTTTGGGGGCACAATATTTGCCTTAAAATTATGAAATAAACCTTTATAATAGGCTTTGACTTACCCCATGTCCCCATGCTGCTGCTTAACTCAATTTTCTGCTTAAAATTAAGCAGTTAAGTGTCCCCATGTAAATTTTTTATTAATGAAATTTGGATAATTTGGAATCTTATCCTATTTTCCTGAAGCAACAACTGCTTAAAAAATTTCAATACCCTTTGCAAAATTTGGGGGGCTGGAAATAAACAGCTGCTACAAATAAAAATAAAATGACATCTGACACCACATATGAATTTCCCTCCTTTTTTAATATTATTTCATTTTTTCCCTCCTAATTTATCCTTCCCGCACAAAATATTATTTACATGTTTTGTGCTCAAATCATTGTTGTCACTGCTCTTCGTTTGAATACAGTTTTCTCTGAGAACAGTTTTTTGAAGGATACAAGTTTATGAAGGATACGTTATATACAAATTAATCGAAGGTATGTTATTTAACCAGTGCTGTAGTTGTTATTTTGTTGACAATCTTTCAAACTGTAGACTCTATATCTGTATTCTTCAATGTTTGTCCTCTTTCAATCGTAATTTTCATTTATTTATTTATTTTAG
The DNA here is from genome assembly GCA_007258455.2 of Sequoia sempervirens. Classification (NCBI taxonomy): domain Eukaryota; kingdom Viridiplantae; phylum Streptophyta; class Pinopsida; order Cupressales; family Cupressaceae; genus Sequoia; species Sequoia sempervirens. The sequence continues at coordinate 16,145 of VDFB02053451.1, read as the reverse complement.
TTACTGTACGGTGGTTAATTTCTCCTTCGAGCCCTTTCATCTAATTGTGTTCAAACATAAAAAAGTTAGATGTGTGTGTATTTAGAACATTACCGTGCCTTAGGCCGATTAGAGATATAAGCCAAACATGGTAACAATCTTTATCATTTCCTTTTTTTAAAACTGGTAAATTCGGCACATCACGGAGCCTAGTCCAATTATGGACACAAAGCGAATAAAATTACAATCTTTCTCTTGTTCTTTTATTTTTGCTCAAATTGTTAAATTTGTGACATCACTGAGCCTAGGTTTATTTGGGATACTGTCACAAACCAAACAGGATTATTCATGCTCTCATGAGTGTCTTCCACCACCATTATACCAACAAGCCATTGGAAACTCCCGCTTTCCCTTTCATAGAATTTCCCATTTCATGATTTAAGAAAGGTTCTGGTAAGATTTTGAATTTTGGACCCTTCTCCAAGATTTTGTGATCTTATAATAGACACAAAAATATACGTATCTAAAGTTTAAACTCAAAGAATCTTCATATTGCTATAAAAATATAAACAATTGTTTTCTGTATGTTCCTTTAGATGGAGAAACACATATCCCAAATTTTGAGATTGGGTGCTTGTCTAAGTGCGCTTAATGAATTTGCAGGACATTGTTAGTGGTTATCAAATCCAACTTTGTCCTTTGTTAGGTACAAGGACAAATTGACTTGCTACACTTAATGTGCACTTTCAGATTTTTAGTTTGGAAACTAGAAAAGGGTGCCATGGATTTTGAGGGAGGTTAGCTTGATTCCTTTGGGTTCTGTCCCCACCTACATAAAAATACTTTGAACAATGAATATGTTTGAGTTTGACTTGGCTCCAGGGAAAAGGAGTAAAGCCAACTCATTGCTTAGTTATTGCAAAATTTTAGAATAATCATCTTGTTACAATCCTAATGGCATTATGGAAATTCCATATCTAGACAGAGTGAGGTAGTTATTTCAATTTTAATTGATGGCAAGGTTCATTGATTAACTCTAATTGTTTGTTTTCCCCACAGTCCAAGGCATTTGATTATGGCATTATGCCTCAACCCAAATAGATGATTTTAAGATGTCAAAGTTTATTTCAACCTACGAGGAACACTTTAAAACCCCTCTGACCCTGTTGTGGCCTCTGTTTAGTATTTTACTATGGGTATGACTGTAAACACCAGTCTTTGCATAAATAAAGATCATGAGGTACAATTTTGATCTGGTTTATTTACTTATATGTTTAATTGTATATCTTTATTTTCTCAATATTGTTTCCTCTCATTTTTTAACCCAGTATCAAACCTACCATATATCCTTAGCTAGTTGACTTACTCTTGAATCAAAATCTTGTGACAAAATATACTATTTTTTTTCCTTATTTTAATTGTTAAGTTTTCATAGTGTAAGGGTGCAGAGTATAAGTTTGGCTACTGCAGTTGTTATGGGACCTTAAACCAAATGTGACCTTTGTGTTATGTATAAGTCTGACTACTACAACAGTTATTTCACCTTATCGTGAATGAGCTATATTTCTCCTCTCCGTATTTATAGAATTAGTTTTCTTCAAAATTTGGATCAGTATAACTGACACAAAATCATACCGTGAATGCTGTTTTAATGTAGGTACCAACCAGTTATTCTTTTTCATGGATAATTCTACATATCGTCCAATTCCTCAACATGGTTTCGTAAATTTCACTTCATTACTTTCACAAGACAATGTAGGTGAAAATTTGTTCTCCGCTAATGATGACTACTATCTAGAGTTTGTTCCTAGTACACAAGGGCTCGAAGAAGTGGTCACAGAAGAAGTGATAATTGAAAAGGAAACTCCAACCACTGAAGTAGAAGTCACAGAAAATCACTTTCATGTAACTCCTCAAGCAAAAAATAGAGTTCGTTGGAGCATTGCAAACACAATGGTTCTAATCAAAGCTAAAAGAATTGAGAGAGAAACACAATCAAGTGGTAGTGCAATGAGAAAAGCATTAAATTCTACTGAAAAGTGGAAAATTATTCAAGAATATTGCTCTGTTCATGGTGTTCCTCGCACAACAAACCAATGTCGAGATCGTTGGGAGCATATTTAGCCTGACTACAAAAAATTAGAGACTATGAACATAACATTCCATCTGGGCATGACAGTTATTGGAATATGACAAGTCGTGAGAGGGTTGAAAAGAAACTTCCTACAAAGTTCATTGTTAAACTTTATGATGCAATGGACACCACATTTGGTAGAGATCTAAACATCAATCCAGGAAATATCACTATTGACTCTTTTGATACAAGCTGTGCATTTGATGAGAACATTCCTCCAAATGAAGATGATCCATTGCATGAACCTGAAACAACAGATATGGACAGTCATGACTAGTCTAAAAATGGTAGTGAAAGAGACAAACAATTCACAGGGAAAAAATGAAAAATCAATTTCCAATTAACAGGCATGAAGGATGTTATTGTTGAAAACAATAAGTTGCTGGTTTCTACTCTACAAATGGCTGAAGATGGACACATGAAACGCCATGAACATGTAATGTCCCCTTCTCAAGCCGGATCTTTTCAGTGACTGTTGGCCTATTCCGGAGACCCGTAGGCTAGCCGGAAGGTAAAATTAGGGTTTCCTATTTTGAAGGGTGTTCTTGCTTGGAGTTGGTTGTTTCAGTAGCGGATTCTTTCTGGGTTTTCAGAGAGCTTCGCAATGGTATGTTCTTTTTGGCATTCTGAGCATCTTCAGGAATTTACTATTTTTAGGAAATTCTATTTCGGGCAGTGAACCTGTTGGTCTTAGCACAATTGACTTTCCTCTTCAGCTGACTCAATTGGCTTATTCAGTTTCTAGCTTGGGAATGCATTTTCGGAGAGATAAGTTCATTTTACTTAAATAACATTATATTTTAATGTTATTTTACCACCTTGGCCTAGTCTATTAACTTAATGTTATTTTAAAAGGTGGACTTGAAGGGTGGTGCCATCATTGAATTAATATTGCATTTATTAAAGTTGATTTAAGAGCCTTATGTGGGACGCCATTTCCAAAGTTATGAATTTAATTAAAAAGTCAATTTGAAGAAAGGCACGCCATCTCTTGGGATTAGGGTTTGACTCTGGAATGAAGGTTAGGGTTTCGAGAAGGTCAACGACAAATTATAAAAGGAAGCCTTTGGTTCTCATTTCAACATATTTTGTCTACAGGAATGTTATGCTGTCGGATTGGCTTTGGGACTGCTTCGAGGAATGTATGCCTCCTAGCATTGGCATCGCTTCTCGCTTGAAAGATAGCGACTAGGGGTGAGATAATCTAGTTTGAGTGATTCATTGTGAGATTTCTGTTTTTTAGTCTTTGTGAGGATTGTAAATCAGTTTATTGCATTTTAGTGAGTTCTAGTCTTGCATTTTTATCTACAGCAGATTTGTCATTTTTGCTCATAAGTCAAAAAATACAAAAAAAGTTGTTATGGGTATTTTCTAAATCTCTGTGTTTGTAAGGGGCGAATCATTTCTCCAAGTTGCAGATTTTTTGAAGAAGTCTTTGATTTTTAATGTGAAATCGCCCTTCTTGTTGGGCCGTACCTCTTGCTTCTATCTTGGGATTCATGCATATTCGATCTGTGGTATTTTGCTCAGTTTTTAGTGCTTTGACTTGGTTGCCTTTGTCATTAGGGTGTATTGCATTTCATTTCACATCAATCGGATGTTCTTTGAGAGAGTTCTGAACATTTCTGTAAGTTTGTAGGCTGCTAGTTATTCTTTTGAAAGTGCAGATAATCAGAATTATCATTTTGGTTCTTGAGATAAGTTATTGATTGGGCATCTTTGATCAAGCCATGGAGAGTCCTTTATATGATGTAATGCTAATCTTTCATATTCCTATGCTCTTGGCAGACAAATGAGCTTCATTTTGTAAACTGACAATAGTACTGGCAGTAATTCTCAATCTTGTTCAATTCTGATTTGTAATGCTCACTTTACATTCTGAAGTTGTTTAGTAATTTCTTACATCTCCGCCCTATGGTAGCTCCTTTCCCACTCTGGGTCAGAAAGCACATTCTGGGTGTCGAGTACTTTCAGCATTATAGTTATTTCTTTCAAGCATTGTAATTTCTGTTAACTCCGCCATATGGTCGCCTCATTTCCATATTGGACTGAGTAGCACATACTTGGTGTCGAGTGTGCTTTTAGTACATTAGATTGTAGGGATCTTCTGACCACATGCTCGTCGTTCGCCGGTGCATTCCTGGTTAGAGTTCTTGCATAAGCATTTTGTTTAAGATCCTCTGACCAATGCTCACACCTTTCCCACATCGGGATCCTGGTGTACATTTTGGTTAGAGCTTCAGCATCGTTTTGGTTTAGCTGCTAACCTTAACGGGTGCATTGATTTGTAATTTGCAATTTGAAAAAGTTGAAAAAATTTGGCTCAGAATATTTCAGAACAACACATGAAGAAGGATGATTCAATTGAAGAAAGGCTGTTGAAGCTTGAAGAGCAGAAAATTAATGTGCAAATGAGCATGGTTTCAGCACTAAACAATATTGGCCAAGCAATGTTGAAAATCTGCCAATCATATGAAAATAAGATTGATTTTGTGTTCGCTAACGTTGTAGAACAATTTGTAGCATTTGGACATTTTGCTGTTATCTATTTGTAATAAAAAACAGTGTATTTTTGCTGTTATCTATTTGTAATAAAAATCAGTTTCTTGATGTTGTTTCAAATTTCAAATCATCCATGAATTTTTCTTGAAGATTCTAAATCACTTATGAAGTCTTGAATTCTTTTGAGTTCATCCATTCTTTTTTCTTGAAGATTCTAAATTTAAAAAGACTGCTTATTGAATATTCTTGTCCCCTTCCTTTCTTGGAACAGTAGTTCCTAGTGTTGCTAAGTGGGTGAAGCTGGTTAATCAGCAATAGAAAATTTCAAATGAATGCTTTTATTATCAGCATCATCTTATCTTTATAATGATGCTCTGATAAACCATTAATCTTTTTTATTGTTAATAGTATATCACCATCAGAAAGTCTCAATAATTTATTGTATTTGGTAATTTAACCGAATGGATGATTATTGATAATATTATTGATATCTACTCAATAATCTATCAGAAAGAGGTTAGAGGACATAATTGTAACTTTCTTGTATCCTAACTCCTAAGTGAGAAGGATATATAGTGTGTAAACCATAAATCAATTCGGTCATGAAGATGTTCAATGATATTATTTTTGTCCTTCCAAGTCCAGTGAAATGTGAGTTGTTTCTTTGAAGTTCCATTGGTCATATCCAAACTTTTGTCTGTATGTCATATTCAAATTTAAGCATTCAACTGAATGTATAACCTTTAAAGGATGGCTAGGACATTCTCGAAAGCATTTAATACATGGACCAGTTCCAAATTACCATTTCTTCTTTTTATTTCACTTTTCTTTTTTTTTCTCATATACGGGGGTTTGAGAATGCTAGGGAATTGAGTCTCGGATCCAGACCTTTTGTGGAAGATTAATTAATCAGCATATATTGAAATGCGTTCTGGTTCATTGGCTGCATTGAAATACCTGTAAGATTGAATGCAAATCACAGATACAGTCTAACCAGTCCCCATTTACAAATGACAAACCACATAGTTCAATTGTCACCAAATTTCTTACCCAGATGAAGGCCTGGCAAGATGATAATTTATAGTAATTTTCAAGGCCCATTTTATTTTGGAAAGTGAGTGCTGATTATTCAATGGAATTCAATATTTAGTAATTAGTACAGTCATCCTCTTAGTGATGGACGAAAGGTATTTGGCACATATACAAGTGTGTAATAAGTACACAAATCAACTAAATACATACTTGCCCCCAAATTTCAGGTTCATTAAAAAATCTGTCAAAGATCACAAATTAAACTACAACCAGAATTGTTCAAATACATAAATGTCCCCAAATTTCACTCATGAAAAAACCTATCAAGATCACAAATCAAACTACAGCCAGAACTGTCCAAACTACATATTTGCCCCCAAATTTTAAACTCATTAAAAAACCTGTCAAGATTACAAATTAAAGACTTCGTATTGGACATTTTAAAGAAAACTTCTGGATTGGGCTATGTAAACATTTGTTCCTATCATTTTTTTTTAAGTTTCTAGATGGAAAAAATGTTTACACAGTCGAATCCAAAGGCTTTCAAAAAATCCAATATCACAATTTTAAAGGATGAAAATTCCATTGAAGGAACAATTGAATGAATAAAAGAAATAAATCACAAAACAAATCATCATTTATCACACTGTATACATCTCTTATGCTATATCTTTTGAATTTTTCAGTTTGAATGTCCATGGAATTTTCGTGAACTCGTTGAGAAAATCTTGTTTACTAAGTGTAACAAGTTATCCTCTCTTGTAGGTCGTGTTTTTCATGCAAGAAATGTTAAAAGTGCAAACTTTCACATCAGCTTTGGTCCACTTGTGTTTATTCATTTCAGGGGACTAGTTTTAGATTCATAGAATGTGTAGGGTTAAAGTGAACGAAATTCTTTATTTGATGTGGACCCAAATCTCCTAAGAACATTATTGTGAAATGGATTTGGAGTTTCCGTTCTCAACAGAAATTTCAAGCATTTTTCTAAGGTGTCCAAAAAGACCCCCAAAAAAGGGTAGACCAATATTTGTGCATTATGTCATGTTTTATTGGTGTGTCAATGCGGCATCACATGATTTGTTGTTTTTTAGATCTAAGGAATATATTTCATTCAATTGTGAGTATTCGTGATCAACAGTAACAACTTTAAAGTCGCAACTACTTCTGCTATATTACTCAAAAAATTGAGCATTATGGAACATGTTCAACTACTGGATCCTCCCCTCTAATCAGATAAAAGTTGGGAAGCACCAATCTCTACTGTTCCAAGAGGAGTACTAGCATTCGTTACATCGCATTCCCTCCTCCAAAGCCATCTTCACCTCTGTTGGTAGAATGAAATCCAAACATTTGGTTTCCAGAACACCATATATTGTTAGAGCTTTATTACTCAGTAAGGAGTTCTCAGATTGTTCCACTTCTTTGTGAGCTTCAGATGATTACACTAATATAGTTTGCTTCACAATTTTAAATGCACATTTAAGGATTAGAGTTTCATTGGTCATACTTTTTTTAAATGACATTTCTGCAATAATCATTGCACTAGTGAAAAATGTTCTGAGTTATAGCAGCTGCTATAAATGAACCTGTCTTGCAACATTTTATACTTACTTCATCAGTTTGGCCAAGCACGCACTTACATGTGTACCAAAGCTAACATAGAGTGCTGTTCGCCAATACAAAAACAAAAATAAAATCAGCCAGGCTATAATACAAAAATCCATCCTAGTTGTTTAATAAATTTAGCTGTGTTTTTTAAGGGTTTCAGGGGCTTCCTTTTCTGGATTCAGTCAATCTATAGTGATTCTACTGATTTTATGACAAGCGGTCAACAATTGATTCATAGTTTTTGAGTATGGAAAATTTATATTGAGATGTTAGTTTATTTTTTGATTAGATTATGTGAGTTTTTTAATGGATGAATCAGACTTCATAATCTATGAATAGAATGAGCAAGTAAGAGAAAAAAATATGGATCATAGAGTCTGATTGTAATATTGATGCAGAAAAAAACTCACATAATCTAATCCAGAAAATATTCAAGCTAACATTATGTACTCTAAATTTTTTGTCTTTCGCTATATTGAGATGTCTAAAAAGGTCATCCCTCCCAGACAAATGAAGTACTACTGATTGAAGTACTACTTCAGTTTAAGCACTACAATAAGTACTCACTTTTTTCTCAATTATTCAAGCACTACTCAGTCTATACATAACATGCTTAACAATAGAAAGTCCCTACAAATCACACTAATAAAAATACTCGAATAGTAGTACTACAGTTTAAGCAGAACATGTTTAATAACTGAATTTTTTTTAAGGTCATTTATCCAAGTACTACTCAGCCCATACACAACATGTTTAACATTAGAGACTTCCTGCCAATTTCAGGTATAAGAATACTTGCTTCCACATAAATATGATCCACATAAATTTTTTTTACGGTCAATTTCATTTAACTTGTACAAATAATATAGTGATAAAAATTTGTTACAGTCAATTTCATTAGTTCTGGTTATTCTACTGAATGAATTCATCCTATGTTGTTTTCAGTTGATGTGTTTTATATTCATCCTATGCTCAGTTGATTATTAAGTTCATCATTTTGCTGGTTTAACTGGTTGGCTGCAAGTTCTAATAAGTCAAATGCTGAATCTAGGCTTTCAAATGCATTTCAGTTTTTTCAGTAGAATTCATTCTAGTTATTCCACATGTTATTGATATTTATACAGTTACTACTACCTTCCATTTTGAGTCTGTCAGAGTCAGTCAAATGCAATCTTGTTATGTTTAATCTTGAATCCATATGATTATTTATAGGACCTCCAAGAATGAGATCAGAGAGCTATCAAAAATAAAAGATTTTATAGACTGTCATCAATGCTTATAAATTAATTGCTTCTTTTTGTCTTGCATTTGTGGGAGTCGGATTTAAATGCATTGCCATTCAATTTAATCATCTATTTGTTTTTAATTTTGCAGCATAGGTGATGGGTTCAAATAGTAGAAAAAGAGCTAGAGTATTGTTAGAATGTCTTACAGTGATACAACAAATAGCATTGCAAGTTTGGTGTGATGTTGAAGACTCTACAAACATATTAAAGAAATATAAGGCAACATCATCTCAAGCTTCTAATCATTTGGATGATGAGGTAGAAGATGAAATAGATGTGGAGTTTTATTCAATGTGTTGTGAGCAACAAAGTGTACTCCTCAATTCAGATATTTGTACTTCTCAATGGGAAGGGAAGGTTAGTGGTGAGTGGTATATCAAGCCACGTTCTTTGCATTGGTGTAACCATTATATTTTTGAAGTTAAATGTGATGACCAACGATTTCATAGTATCTTTAGGTTACCATATGCATTGTTTCAATTTCTATGTGAAACATTGTATGAAGATCTTAAGCAAGGTGATATACTTCTATCTTTAGCAACATCTATCAAGGGTAGGGTATTTCCAGTTGAGAAACAAGTGGCTATTGCTATTTTAAGACTATCATCTAGAATGTCTATGATTAATTTAAGTGAACTTTTTGGGTGTGGAAAGTCAACAACAACAAGAGTTGTAGCGAAATTCATTAATGCTATGCATGTTTGATTTCGAAACTACATACAATGGCCAATGGTCATTCACTTGAACTTGTAAAGCATGGATTTCACCAAAAACAAGGTTTTCCAAATTGTTGTGGGGCTATAGATGTAACTCATGCTGATTTCGAGCTTCCAGCTAATGAATGTTCATCTGATTGGTATGATCGCGAACACAACTACAGTATGTCATTGCAAGTCATTGTTGATAGCAATATGCATTTCATGGATGTGTTTATTGGTTGGCTTGGATCTATCAATGATGCTAGGCTCCTAAGAAATTCTTCTTTCTATAGGTTATGCAAAGGTGGAGAGAGGTTGAATGGAATTCCAGTTTCTATTGGTTCATCTAATATCAGAGAGTACATTGTTGGAGATGGTGGATATCCATTGCTACCATGGTTAATCACACCTTTTAGTGGAGCTGCAACAGATAATCAAAGATCATTCAACTTTAAACTATCATCAACTCGTATTGTTCTTGAACGTGCCTTTGGAATGCTAAAAGGTGTTTGGTGAATTTTGAATTAAAATTTTTGCCATCCAAATTTGCAAATGTTGCCAAAAACTATTTTTGTGTGTTGTATTTTGCATAATATTATGTTGACATTTGAAAGAGAAGACACTGAAGCTAGTTACCGTGAGGAGTATGAGAATAATATACCAAACAATGAAGCAATACGAGGGGATTCTACTGCAGAGTTAGCCCAAATGGCCTTAATGGAATTCGTCAATTGTAATGAAAATGTTGAGCAACACAACAATTGAAAACTACATTTTAATCAAGACTTTGTGAAATATTCTTACCCGGTGTTTGTTTTTTGTCAGCTATATCTAACTGTTAATGTATAGTTATGGTATAGTATAGCAATTGAAAACCATATTTTGATGTGGATAAGGTACAAAATTACTGTTAACTATTTGATCTTTGAAATGAATAATATTTAGATAAAATGAAAATTATTACCAAATAGACTACTGCACATCATACAAATAGGAATCAAAATGGGATGGTTTAGTTTAGTGTTTTAAGTTTTTGTCCAAATAAGATGGTTTCAATCAATCAATTATAATTGTCTAATTTATGAGTGCTGTAATTAGTTTTTTAATAGTTGAATTATGGCTAAAATTATTGAAATTGAATTGCTTATATTTAATCATATAAACTAATAGTATTTCAAACTCCAGTGAAGCCCTTAAATGCTTTGGGAGCATCTATTGCCATCCTGGGCACATTCTTGTATTCCCAAGTACAAAGTTAGATCTACAACATTTTGTTCAGGATGAGATTTATTTGTTTTTTATTTGCATTTTCATGGTACTTGTAGTCCTTCAAATGTGACCTTTTTGTCTTGAGCTCTATGCTGCCCTTCAAATGAGTTTTATGGCAAACAACATTGATTCCAACAAATTTTGTAACTCTGCTGCTCTGTTCAGCTCTGTTCCTTGCTCTGTTTTTTGGGCTAGGTTGTAATATTTGTTGCTTGGTCATATAGCTATTGTAGTTGTTTTACAAAATTGTTAATGTACACACTAAATTTGATGATCGATTCCATCTGTCAAGTAATTTTTTTGATTTTAAGTTATTCAAATTTTGTCCTAAAAATATAAAAAACTAAATCTTATTTAAAACAAATATCATATATATGTATGATTTTTAGAATTAGTAAACAAAATAAACACACTCTTTACAATGAATTAATTGTAAAAGTTTAATACTATCATATCATAACAAATCTACATGTTACTCATTCAGGTAGTTAACATGCCACAGATCTTTTTGATTTTGAAAAGCTATGCTGGTAATTTCCATAAAACTAGTAATTGCATGATGCAGGGTGGGTGGCTCATTGAAACTCTTGGGGCCCATGATTTTTATGATTGGGAAGCTTTGTGTTGCTTTCTTTTTACATGCCAGTCAAAGTATGGTGGCTTCAGTAAATGGCCTGAAATTTTTCCAGATCTCTATCATGGGTACTATCGACTTTGTGGGTTTAGTTTACTGGAAGAACCTGGACTAGCTCCTCTTTGCTGTGATTTGGGTATTACACAAAAGGTTGCCTTGGATTCTCAGATTACAAAAGGTCTCTGCTGATGAATTCAGAATCTTGGTAATATGCATAGTTTGAATTATGTCACATTATTGGCATTGGTTCATACATAAATCCCTTCACAGTTGGAAATAAGGTGGCATAATTCAAACTTTTCTTGTCTTGGTTTTAGGCTTGAGCTGAAACTTTTCCCCTCTATGGTCTTGGTTTTAGGCTAGAGTTGAAACTTTTAATTTGAATTTCTTTCAGATATTGGCATTGGTTCTTACATAAATCGTGAAGATGATGTATACCTTTACATAGTCTTTTTGTTTCAATATGATATATTGTCTTGCAATAATAAATAACATAACAAATCTGCACTAATTAGATCCTAGATTAATTAACAAACAGTAAAAAACTTAAAATTTAATAAATCTATTAGCACTTTTTAATCTACCTTGTATTCCTGTTATTTTCCTCATGGCAATTATCAATTGTAAAGGTGAAAAAAGAAATAATAATTTTTAAAAAATTATACAATTGAATTTTTTTTTTAATTGACTGCAGGAAAAATAAGCAAAAAAATAAAATTCATGGGGCCACCAGCTCCACAAAATACTCCTACAAATATTAAGCAGTGGTTGCTAGCCAAAATAAGCTAAGCAACCGCATGGGGATGTGCCCCTCTTTTAAAACAATGTTGATCAACTAGGCCAAGGGGTCCTTTTTATAACCCATGCTTATATCCTCACTTTATTAAAAGAGCAACTTTATTAACTTAAGTGACGAATTAACCAATAATAATTTTGACCATTGAGAGAACTCATCCCTACCAAGAATGGAAACTCTACATTGTTGCTGAATTGGAGTCGAGACCAATTACCAAAAATAAAACTTACTAAAAATAGTAAGTGAGCCAAACACCAAACTGGCCAAAAAGAAGCTCAACTAGAACTTACTAAAATAGTAAGCTCATTGAAGATAGTAAATTACTAAGAATAAAACTTACTAAAAATAGCCGTCACCACCGGAAAACACAGAAAAACTCCTCTTAGGTCGTCAAAGTTCCCTAACTGACAATCCACTTAGCCTACGAGAATAGGAATAGGCTAATGGTAACTCATACTGGCTATGAACGAGAAGGGGACATTCTGATATTTGTGTTTATCTATGTATAAGTTTTTAACATGAATACATTGGATAAATATTATCGGATTAGAGAGAGTACCTAGATTTGTCTGTATTTTTTTAGAAAGAGAATATCTGGATTTATTTATGTATAAGTTTTTAAAATAGATAAATTCAGAATCATTTATTCTAAAAGCATAGATAAAATTTAAATGAGCTATTAATTGATATCATGGATTGTGGAAAGATAGTCTCGCATACACATATTTCCCATAATAAATTAACACAAATCAAATATTAATATAAATTAATACAAATACCATGAACACATGAGAGTCCAAATGTGAATAATAGGGTGGAAAGTTAAATGTTATACCATCTAAAGTACACATTTTGTGGGTGTAAACTTTGCAAGGTGAGGTTTCAATGATCTAACTAAAAGGTGTTTTTCTTTGCGGTTAGTAAAATAATGATACAAATACCTTGTTATAAGATGGGAGTAAAATAATGCAATGCAACATACTTTTGGAGATGAGGGAACACAAAATGTAGTAGTTGGAATATATATCCTAAATCTTATATGGAGGAGACCTTAAAAGGACATTTTACAATAATAAACTGTCATTCTCATTGTATAGGAAGAAAATGTATTATATTATTTTATTGACATTATAACATACACTTCATTCTTTTTAGGATTTATACTAATTATAATGTAAAATAAATTATTAAATAAATTTAAATTTTAGATTATTAATAATTAAAATATGTTTAGAAAAGAAAGTATGTTCAATAATTGGCAAGGGGAGTTGGGCCTTAAAGATGGTAAGGGGGCTTCATGGAAGAGGTTATAGATTTAGGACTTGACATGCTAGGTGTGATCAATGACTTGTTAGGTTGGTGGATAGGGGTAATGGGCTTGGGCTTGGGCTTGTGACACAAGGTTGTTTCAAACTTGGATAGTCTTGTTGAGGGGTTAATCCTTGTCAAATAATGCATCAACCATTAGGGTTCTACTTTTTTGGTCCCAAAGAACTTCTAGGTCAAGGGTTTTTAGGTTAAGGGTTTTAATAGGGTTCTATTCTTGTAGGTCAAGGGGGGTTCTATTCTAGTAGGTCAACGGGTCTTGGTGAGCAAGTGGGGTGCAACTAAAAGATAAAAAAGATGGTCTATATCAACATTTGTCTCCCTTCATGGAAAAAGGTCTTTATGTTAGATCAACTTGAAGCTCAACACCTCCTTTTATTGATAAGGTCCTCAATTTGACTCGTGTATGCTATGTTGTAAGTAGGTAGAGAGTAATAGATATTGGACAAGCACATCCTTGATACAAATCTCAAACCTAATCAACGAAACTTGTTGCTAGTATAATATTTTAAACCCCTCAACAAATGATAGGCCTTAATCTATAAAATATTGTTGCTCCTTAATCACATTGATCTCAATGGCATGCCTTAATCCCCTCTAAACAAATGATATGCCTCAAAACATAATGAAATTGACTCACTAGTCCCATTATAGAGTAGGGTATATAGGTACTCACCCTTGATGACCTTCTAATCATATAATATAGGTTGAGCCTTATTGTCAAAAAAAACCTCCAAGCTCTAATCTCTACGAGTCTTAAAGAATCTCCCCACACTTCCTACAAAGTTATATTTATTTCTCCATTCCTCCAAACTCCCCATTGGTCCTCCATCATAGCTAAAGGTCATTTAGGTTTACAAGATTGAATATTATTTTAAAGGGATAACCTCGAACTCTTGCTCCTACTATTATAAATAGAAATGGCCATGAATTTATAACATTGTAATTATTTTTTCTTAGTAAAAACATTTTATACATTTTAGTTCATTAAACACACATTTGATTGTGACTTTGGTTACTATAATGTAGGGTGTTTTGTTATGAAATAATTTGCACAATAGGAGAATATGATATGAAATATGGTGCAAATACTTGATAATAACTGAGAATAACAATCCACTTCGAGGGGGAAAATGTTAAGAAATAACTTGCACAATAGAAGAATATGATATGAAATATGCTGCAAATACTTGATAATAATTGAGAATAACAAGCCACTTCAAGGGGGCAAACCTCCAAATATCTCTAATGAGAACACACTTCACACTTGATGATGAGAATAAGACTCACAACCTCCTATATATACCTATTTATGCCAAGGATATCACCTAGGCCGACTTAGACAAATCTGTATAAGACTTAGGCCAACCTAAACAACTAAATAACAATATACTAAAGATAATATGACTTAATAGAGAGTTAAGATAGCCACAAGCCGACTATTCATAACCCGATGTACAATAATATTAAGGGCGTAGCATGCCCCCCTTCTTCACAGAAGCATTGTCCTCAATGCTAATCAAGTTTGGAAACTTTTGAATGAACTCCTTGTCTTCCCATGTGGCATCTTCAACTGGTGACTTCTTCCATTGGATGGGATACTCAGTGATAGTTCTATTCCTCAGCTTCTTTGTACGGGTTTGACGAATGCACTCTGGTTCCAAAATGATTCTTCCTTCTTCATCCAGCTCGGGAAGTGTTGTTTGAGTGGGAATATTATGCCCAATTACCTTCTTCAAACAGGAAACATGAAAAACTAGGTGTATCTTTGTTGTTGGTGGCAACTCAAGCTTGTAGGCAACACTACCGATCTTTTGCATGATTTGGTATGGACCATAATACTTTGGAGACAACTTATTATTCTTTCTTTGCTTCTTTAGTGAGATTTGTTTATAAGGCTGCAATCACAAGAAGACCTAATCCCCAACTTCAAAACTTCTTTCACTACGATGTTGGTCTGCCTGTTGTTTCATTCAATTTTGTGCCATGGCTAAATTCTCCTTTAGTCCTGAAAGTACTTGTTGTTGATGAAGCAAGTGGTCTTCTACTGCCATAACTCTTGGGGACACCTTAATTGATGATGTGATGGAAGGAGGATGATATCCATAAAGTGCAAAAAATGGAGACATTTTTGATGAGCTATGAAAAGAAGTGTTATACCACCATTCCACAAGTGGTAGCCAATCTACCCACTGAGACTGTTTCTCTGAAGTGAAACAACATAGATATCCCTCCAAACACTTATTAACAACCTCTGTTTTCCCATCTGATTGAGGGTGGTATGAAGAGCTAAGAGCCAATTGAGTACCCAAACATGAGAATAAATCTTTCCAAAAGTGACTAGTGAAGATAGGATCTGCTGATCACTAACAATAACTTTTAGGTAAAATGGTAGCTTTGGATACTCCAAAAAAAGCTTTAGCCACCGCACTTGTTGTAAAAGGATGTGCTAATGCAATGAAATGTGTACATTTAGGTGATCCGACTAACTACCACCTAAGTGATGACATTATGACCTTAGATTTGGGAAGCCCTATGATGAAGTCCATGGATACCTCTTCCCAACGTCAAGGAATAGATAAGGGTTGCAAGAGACCGTGTTCTAATTGTTCCCCTTATGCCTTTGACACACCAAACATTCAGCCACAAATTTTTGAACATCACCCTTTAGCCCTTCCCTAAAAGAAATCTTGCTTGACTCGATGATATGTCTTCAAAATCTTAGAATGACCACCCATCGATATTCAAGGAAAATCTGTGGAGAATCTTATTTTGTTGAATTTCTGCAGATACAAACGCTTTATACCAAAGAATATCTCCTTCCAACAAAACTTATCTAAACTACTAGGATCACTTTTAATTGTTCGATGAGATTACTTGT
>VDFB02053450.1:0-28811 GCA_007258455.2 Sequoia sempervirens | reverse complement strand
GTTGGACTTGGCCTTTACGGATAGACTGTCGGTTATGAAGTCTCCGTGTCTGCCACTAGTAGATACAACTGTAGTCCAATAATCGCTAAAGTTAGAAAATTTTCCACTCAGGCCTTGAATTTGGCAAAGGGCTTTAGGTCTAGGATTATTTTTGTCGGTAGGGGACCCCAATGATGGTGGACATCGTGGAAGGTAGCTATTCTCACCTTTCACTAAAATTACATCTCAATCATGTTTGATATTTCTTGTGCGTTCATAGGTGATCACCGAGCATGGAAAATATAAAAATGACATCGATAAAGAATGAGATATGATCTAAAATGTGCATAATAATATTAAAAAATTAGAAAGATGGGTATAAACTTTCACTTTCATTACATAATATTTAAATATATCAATTTAACATGATAAATGGTCTGAATATAATTTAGAAAAGCTCTTTGTAACATAGAATTTTTTTAATAATTTGTTATATTCTCAAATCTCTATTTTAACTTTTTCAAAGAGGTAAATATTAGTGTCAATATTGATGCAATGTTCTAACTTGATTGATATAGAGTTTTTGAATATTCCTTGAGAGAATTTGTATACAAATTAATGATTAAGAGTTAAAATGCACATACAGAACCATTCAAATTTAAAGAGGTATTTGGTCATTGATAAATTCACTAGTTATATTAATAGGTAGAAGTGTTCATTGAGGCATATACATGTTCACTTCTATAACAAATAGCAAACATGTCAAAATTGAAGAGATAACCAAGTTTAACATCACACACACACACACACCTTCTTCCTTGGATGCTCTAAAAATTTTCATACAATTCCTTTATTCTTTAAAACCAACATAAACTAACACTTTCTTATGAAGGGACACCTGGACTAGTCTTTCCTTGACTAAATAGAAAAAACAACTAGCCCTTTGATTCTAGAAATGTTTCAACTTGGTGATGATGCCTCCCCAATTTAGAGGCTTTTGGTCCCCCAAAACTTAAGGACTCATTATGTATTGAATTTTTTTTTTGCAACAAGAAAGGAAAAATAACTTCGCTTAAAATTAGCCTAGGGTAATTTAATAAAATACATGCATATTCAATCATATATCAACTAAGAAAAATTAATTGAGAGTTAAGAATGTGTTTTGATTATATCAATAATTAAATATAAACAATTTAAATATAAACAATTGTAAAAGGATCCATGATTGAAGAATGCAAAAAGAATGATGTAACACATATTCTAATAGGCATTTGGATATAGAATAAAGACGGAATCAATATATATATATTTGGGTCAAGTTAGTGATCAATTACATTGAAATAAAATGACAAATACCATAAATGCAACCTAGAAATCTCCTCAATAAGTAATAAGAACTTATACGAACTTCAACCACTTGTTATATTCCCAAACCATTGCTACAATTGATAAAGGTATGCAAATCACTTGCTACAAGAGATAAACATGAGTTCCAATGCTTATGCCATGCTTTAAATTGATTTCTATAATCTTCTTGAACACCTCCAAGAGAGTGGGCATGAAAACCAATGCCTATGAGTTAAATGAACCAAATAAACCCTTCAAACTCTAGGAATTATCTAAAAAATGACCCATTCACTAGGTTTGCTATGGGAATACATTTTTTAACTAAGGTATACATATATGAACCATGGAATTTTTCATTTTTGTCATCCCAAGTCTCCAAAAACACTATATACAAGTCCTTGATGTTATTGAACCAACATAAACCAACTCTTTCTTATGAAGGAACATCTAAACTATGTACTTGATTCTATAATTGTTTTAAGTTTTAGATCTTACCTGCCTAATTAAGAGGATTTTGGTCTGAAAAATTATAAACTCATTAGGTTTGGTGATTTTGTTCAATTATAAAGGGAAAATAACTTTCCTTATAATTATTATACACTAATATAGTAAAATATATATATTTAAGCATTAAAATCAATCAAGAAAATTAATTGAGCGTTAAAAATGCTTTTTAAAATAATAATAATAATAACTAATTGTGGAAATGTGAATAGTAATAATTATACTTAGCTCTATGAATGAAGAATGTAGTAAGATTGATGTAACATTTAACTAAGTATGCATTTGGATCTAAAGTGGAGTATTGTAGGCTATCATTTACCTTGTACTTGAAATAATTCATTTTGACTATGTGAGGCATAGTCAAGATCAAATCTACAACTAGATATTTATCCTTTACCTATATACTTAATTTGTTAATGATGCAGTTAGGGATGGAGGATCAAGAAAGGGTTGTCCAACCATGTAGCCTAGAGTTCAACACAATAGATATAAAATAACACATAAAAATGCTCAACTAACATGATTATCATTGATTCAACAACTTGTAGTCTTATATGCATTATATGCCTCATATGTGAAATGACTAGGGCTCACAAGTCTACTGCCAAGGCATTACAAGATATTATGTTGAAGGTCTTATTGCAATCCACAACCTTGAAGGTTGATTCTTGCTATCTAACCCCTTACTTGATTGATTTCTAATGGATTAAAAATGATCTTAAATATGAATCTCAAGCTCCAATTATGATCTGTGTTGGCCTAAAGGGATTGTACAAACCCCAATGTAAGATAAAACATGTAGGTCAGCCCCAAAAAACATGAAAAGATAACCCTTTGGGAAATGAAATGTATTTTGGATCTCCAAGAAAGTTCCCCTTGGACCTAAAATCCCTAAATGATGTTACATTAAGCTACATGCACATTTCAAAAAAGTTCCACACAACCATCTAAGCTAAATAGGCTCTAAATGCTATGCTAGAGAATTGGTAGTGAAATTATGAGAGCGATAACTTTTTGTGAATGAATGAAAACCCTCTGAGAAATCTAGATATGTTGTAGATGACCTCGTGTAGCTATATCCTTCTCCATGAGTTGAGAAATGAAAATTGTTACACCTCGTGTGTTATTACCTGTTTACTATTACCTTATTTGGTAAATTGATTTAATATATGTGAATGAGTTTTTATGAATTTTGATGGAAATATGATGAACAATTTTTTTTATCCAATTCTAATGTTTTATAATTATTTTATATATGAAATATATGTGATGATATGAATGCATTGATTCAACTAACTAGCCAATATGATGAACTCAAGTTGAATGCAGGAATAGGTTCAAACCTTCAAAAGAGAGGGGAAGTATCACTCAAAAGAACTTGGTCTAGTAACCTTTAATTCAGCCTTATTGAGCATTCACATACTCACATACCCTAGTTGGTCTTAGTTAAGTCAGGTCAGTTTAGGTAATGGGTAAGTTATCATCAATTATGATTATGAATATTTATATTTTTTTGCGATCTTGTTTTATGAATGTTTGGAATGACAAATGTGATGAAGTCTTGATGTTAAGTCGAAGCCCTACCTTGTGTGTTTATTGTTATGTTGATGAGATATATATGTATAAAATGTATATATATGTATATATGTACATATATCTATAGTAAAATCATACATGTGAGTGAATATGTACATGAGTACACATAGGTAGACATACCTATGCATGCTCATGGATGGATTACCCATATGCATGGGAATACCGATTGGACTAAGGTGACATATATATGTATGTATGTATGTATGTATGTATATGTATATAGAGTATATATATATATAATAACAAATGTGATGATCCTCCTAAAATGATTGACTCATCATGTGTTGAATCTGGTGATGTTCCTAGTACAACACTTGTTGTTGTTCCTTTGGCTAGTTATCCGCCTTCCACATACGATGAACAATATTGGGATGTAGATGGCCTACTATAGGTTGAATTGCATGTGCTTTAACATTATTTTCTTTGTCTTCTTTTCATGTTCTTTGTATGTGATTGCATGTGTGTAATGTGATCCCCCATATCATTCTATTTAACAGGTCTTTATGTTCATTCCTCTATTTGTACCTACATTCTTTTATATGTCACAAAACTTTTATCTTTTCTCTTGTCTTGTGTTTCCCTTTTGGGGATGACACAAGGTGTTGAGACTTTTAAGTCTCTTCCATGTTGACCCAAAATATTTTTCTTTATTTTTTCTCTTTATGTGTCATTCTTCTAGTTCTATGAGTATTTGGGCAATGATGATTTTTCTAAGCTCTATAATAACATTGTAGCAAAGACATATGTTGACCCCAAATCTATGGATCCCTTGTGTGTTATTTTGGGATTTCATTTTAGTGAAACCTCTTGTTCATGACACAACTTCATTTGGAAACATATACTTTACATAGGGCTTTCCAAATAGGCCCACATGTCTTCTTTATTGTTTAGCATTTATCATTTGATACTTTAAAGTAATTGCTCACAACATAGTGTTTATCAATTTATTTAATGTGGGGGCACACATTGGCATTATCATTTTTACTATAACTTATGCTTCTTAGTGAGGTCTTCTTACTTCATGCAATGTTCCTTCTTCTTGGTGGTGTCATTGGGTTCGATGTCCTTCAAGATTGTGACCTTTTTGAGCATATGACATTCCTCTCACTGGTGATGCTACAAATTGCATTCCCTAAGATGTGAATCTTTTATCCTCAACGTGTCCTCTCTTGGAGACATTAGGCACAATGTTCCTTAAGAGGAGACCTTTCATGAACTAAGAAAAAACCCTTTGAATATCTGATTTTCATGTTTTTTTCATGAGTTCCTAGCATAAAACAACTTGCTAGCCTTTTCAAGCTTGAAGTTACAACCTTTTTCATGAAAACCAAGCATAAAACACATTTCTTTCTAGCAGGACCATGTTTATTGATAAGTGCTTAGCATAACACGGCTTGTTAAGCCTTATGAAGCTTGAAGTTCATATTGTGTGACACCTTATTAAAGTTATCAGGAGGCATAACTTTGGTAGGGTTAGTTCAATGGGAGCCTAATAATACTCTATCATTGGAAACTTTCAGGGAGCTCACCTAGTGGACAACAAATTTCACTAGCCCATGTGAATGTATTGCTGTTTGCATAGTAGACAACGAGTTCCACTTGTAAATGATTCTTTTGGAAAACTAGCTAAGGCTTGATCCTAATTGAGTTTGTCAAATAGTTGAGGCTTGATCCACCCCTATATTTTTCCTTTCCCTTTTTCTTTATTTGAGTCTTTCACATTGTATGATTGAGTATCTTGTCATTGTTGTTGCATATTTAACAAAGGTATTTGTTTCTTTCTCCTTTGTTGGTTTTCCATGAGATATTATACCTTGGGGGCTTGATCATCCTCCTTGACCTTTTTCATCTTACCTTTCCAACAACTGTACAATTAGACCTTTCTTGATTCTCTAATTTAGTGTGAGTTTGATGCAAGGTCATCCTCTCACTAAAGTGGGCACTAAATGTAGTGTAGGAAAATGTAATCCTTTCCATTTTCACAATTTTTTTTGGCTCCTCAATTAAATTGGACTTAATTATGCCTTAATAAGCCCTATTTTACATCTACACACCTAATAAATTACATTTTCCAAAGGGGAAACCCGATAATAATTAATGCCAACACATAATGCTTTACCTTGAGCAATGTGTTTTCCAGGAATAGGTGCTTGGGACCCATTCACCCATGGGAAACTGGGTCCTCACTAGGCCTTTAAACGTAAATTTAAAATAGGTTTTTAATGGTATTTTAATGTCTCTGAATTCAAACTTTAATGTTGGCTTGTAAAGTTTAATTTTTGGGAAATTGTGGATACATATCTATAAACAAAAGGTTATTTTATCAAATTCAAATCCTAAAACTTCATGGGAGCATCAATTCAAGTTTACAAGAGAAAGTATTATTTTCAAGACATTCAAGAGTAGATTTATTAGTGATTGATTACAACAATCAAAATCTCAAGCATCCAGGCAAAGTCTTTTGCAATCTTGCATGTTTTTGGAGCTAACATTGTGACATAGGTTTCAAAAATCCAAGCAAGCATTGAAAGTCATATTTCAAGCATCAAGATCCACATCCATTGAAGTCATTTCATGCAAGATTAAAATAAATATTGCAAACTCTAAAAGGTTTATTCAAGGGTTTGGTGAGTTGCAACATAGCATTTTTCATTCATGATTCCTTTCATGTTTCAATATTTTAATTCAAGGTCTAATTACCCAAACAGGGTTTGACCAAGGCAAAGCCCCATTCGCCAAAAACAAACAAATTTTCCTTCTTGTGTTTGTGTTGAAGATCTTAGGTTGAAGAATGATTGATGATATCTTAAAGAGAAATACTGGAAAAGTTTTCAAAATTGCAAAAGTTGTCATTAATTCATGAAAATTCACCTACAAATATGATTTCTTGAAAGTTGTTTGAAATCCCTGATCAAAGACCCATTCACCCATGGGCAATTGAGACCCAATTTTCCTCTTGAAACTACATTTTAGTGACTAGCACACAATGTTTAACCATTCTCAAATCTACAAATTTTTTGTTTTTTCTATTTATATTAAGCTTTAAATTGATGTTTCAAGTTTGAATGAGCATAATTGAGTATATTTCTTCTCCCAAAAGTGTTGTTCAAGTTGATACCCCCCTCAATCATAAGGAAATTAGTAGATTCCCTCATTGAGTTGACTCACCTAAGTGTTGTAGGTCAATTCTTTGTGTATATCTGATTTCATAATGAAATAATGGAAAATAGGTCCATATTTGGTGAACCCCCACACATTCCTTCTCCCACATTAAACCCTATTTTTTTGTTCTTTCAAATGTCTATTGCATGGAAATCATGATTCCACTCTTTTTCATGTTGTATGCTTATTAGTTCTTAATGTTATGATTTCATGACCTTATCACAAGTGTTTGTATGTAAAATGAATAAAATAGAAATATGCATAAAAATAGCTTAAATCAAACCAAATACATGCAAACCTCAAAAGATTGAATGTACTATATTGAGTTGTTGAAGATTTGAATTTTTTTGCTCATGAATCAATAAAAATTCTAGCAACATGACATTAGCATAAAATATATTGATGCAAATGGGATGAGAAGCCTCTCATTTATAGAAATGAGATAAAATAAATGAAGGGATTGGACGCATTCATGATGAATGGCTAGGATTGAATGAGAAGATAAGGTTTGGATTGAAGTTGTAGTACATGACAAGTGTCACATGAGGGATAAGGGCTAGGTTTATGGCGACATCCTTATATGGATGGCTAGGATTAAGAGGTGGGGTATTAAATGAATGGCCAAGATGAAAAGTTAGTGTGGCTTTTGGGATAAAGGCTAGACATGTGAAGGGGACACTTGTCATTTGGTGGGAAGTTTAAATTATGATCCATGTGAATGGAATCAATGGATAGGATTAAATGGATAAGGATAAGGGGGTAAACCCACAAAAGTGGTTTACAATTTGAATGAGGAAGGAAATCTCATAAAAAATGACCCCATTCCAATTTTTTTCATTTTCTAGGATAATGTGGAATTAAATAATGGAAGAAAAGGGTAATGGGAATTAGTTAACATAAATTAATGAATTAATTGAGGGTAAGTGCACCAATATGGTTCCCAAAAAGGGCCTATGGCCACTTTTTTTATGAAATTAGAAAATGTTGACCTTGGATGAACTAATATACACTCAAATTTTTGAGATGGAACAAATACAAGGATTGAAGTGCTCTGAGTCTACTTTCTAAACTACTAATTTATTTTTAAAATGGTTGAGATTAAGGGGTTCAAAAGAGGTATGTACACAAATTGGTGTTATTTTTGTCAGAAAACATAACATAGCAACTTGTATGACCTTTATAATTTGGTGAACTTTTTTTTATGGTAATATTTTAAAATCACTAGAGTCGGGTTAGATAACAACATCTAGCCTTCTAACATGCACAATTGAGTAATTTTTAATGAATATTTGATTTTTTTACTAATTTTCTAAGTGGCACTTCAAAAGGCACTTTAACAGTATTTCTAATTTATTTTGGAAATAATTGTTTTTTTTTCTTTTTTTTTCTATAAATTTGTAGAATGGAGTTTAGTTTCTAAAAATATATATTTTTAAAAAATTTTGATGAACGATTAATTTATAACAAAAAAAAACCAAACACTACTTTTTAGCAAAAAACAGACATAAAAACAAAAGAAATTATGGATGAAAGGCTTAACATTGTCAAAAAGTGAAACAAATTATATCGTTGGATAGCTAAGAGAGAACCTAACATTACCCATGTTTTTTATTTTGTCGATATTTAACTAGATGCAATCTTGATGGTGAGCATGGACCCAATTATGTGAAAACATATAGAATTTGCAAAAACATGTCTTTGGCCTTGTTGGGAATGCCCTCCAACCTTTGGGTTGGTATTCCAAGGCAAATAATTTCACTTTTTTCTTTGTTTTTAATGTGAAATAACATGAGCGTGTTTTGTAAAAAAAAATTCAAAAGTGGTCAGAAAATTGGTACCCAACTTCATGCACCTGCCCTTAAGTATTAATTAATTATTTTAGTTGGATGATTTAGGGATAAGGCTATAATTAAATAAATATTAAATTTATTTAATCAAAGTTGGGGAATAAGGGTAATGGATAAATTAATTAAATAAATAATAAACATTTGTTTAATTAAATATTAGGATAAGGGAAAAGGTTAAATTAATTAAATAAATAATAAATATTTATTTAATTAATTGGCTAGGATAAAGTGGGATAAGGGTGATGGGTAAATTAATTAATTAAATACATATTATTTAATTAATTAATGGGGTAGGATAGGGTAAAATGAGCTATGGTTAGGTTAGGACATTTTTAGGTGTCTATATTTTTCCCCTCTTTGAGATGATGTTGCAATTAAGAGAAGCAACATGTCATTTCAAATAATAAAACATAGTGGGTAGAAAATGGATGAGGATTAGAAAAATGATGCCCCAGTCACTAGAAAGGATAAGGATGGATTGCAAGGAGGTAGTGGTATGCCCCCTCGAGAGAACATGCAAGTTCAAAGAAAATGAGTGTTCTCTTGAAATGGATGAGAGGACTACAAGATGAAGGATAGAAGGATAGAGGAAAATAGAGAAGGATGATTAAAATATGGATGGAGAGAGAGGATGGATGGTCATCATGATGCAATTATATGAGAAACCTATATTTGTTATTGTACCTGACATTATGTACCAATGTATTTGAAACTAGGACGACAATGTGCAAAGTTTGTGATCAAAAAGTTCAAGTTCAAACATATGCCCCATAACTCCATGACATGGAAGACCATGATAACCTTGTGAAAATAGAATGCAAAAGGCCATGATAAATGCAAACAATGATAAAACACACAAGCAATAAGAAATCATGCACAACAAACCAAAAGAAACCAAGTAC
The DNA here is from genome assembly GCA_007258455.2 of Sequoia sempervirens. Lineage (NCBI taxonomy): Eukaryota > Viridiplantae > Streptophyta > Pinopsida > Cupressales > Cupressaceae > Sequoia > Sequoia sempervirens. The sequence goes on along the minus strand of VDFB02053450.1, from coordinate 19,474 downwards.
TATCCTCCAAGTCAAGCTAAAAACCAATTAATGGATTGATTATGGTGATGAATTTATGTTGTTTGATATCGAAAGTACATGTCCCAAAACAATGCGAGGATTGTGAAAAAAATATCCCTATGATGATAATGGATTAAATTGGATCAATAGACTATAAATTGATTTATACTTAAGATCATAGTGTGCTTATGGATGATTGGCTAGAGTGCAAGATTGGATTGCATGGATTAGACTTGATTGAATTGGATGGGGATGGTTGGATTGGTAGGATTGAGGATAAATGGATGGTGATGGGAGATAGGATGATGGTGGATGGAGGATACGAATATGGAGCTCCACTAGTTGCAAAGGACTAAGATTCCCAACACTAGAGGTAATTCAATCATGGACAGAAGATGATGCGTGATGTATGATATGGAAGTATAGTACATAAAGGATATGAATGCATTGATATTTGACCCCTAGTTTTATCAAGATCAAGGGTGAAAAGAGGTGAGGAATGAGATAGGATATGAGAATGGAAGTAGGATAGGGGATATAGGATGGAGGATATGAATAGGATGATCAAGATCAAGTGGATAAGATATGGATGCACGAATATTTGACCCCTAAGCTTTTCATCAAGATCAAAGATGGGAAGGTCTGATTGATTTAGATAGGATGGAAGATATGGGATGAATGATATGGATAGAATAAGAAGGATGGAAGGATATAATGCATGATGTATAGGAAGATCCTTCACCTTGTCAAGATCTGTAGACACGCAAAATATACTAATTGATGTTGTGCACTTGATCCTGACCTACTAACATCGTTTCTTCCTGAATCATCCCGCGGTCTAACTATTTAATCAAATCTCCTTATTTGATTAAATTCATCAACTTTCATCCCTTAATTAAATAAATCACTTTATCTAATTAAGTCACTCTCTTTGTTAATTAAATCAATCCATCTGATCTAATTATCTCTATTTAATTAAATAATTAATTTTATTTGATTAAATCTCTAAAGTCTATCCATTAAATTAAATAAATAAAAACATTATTTTATTTAATCTAATACCATTTCTTTTAATTAAATAAATCAAAACCCTTATTTAATTATTCTCTTATCATATTCTTCTCTTATTTTATTTAAATAAATCCATGAATTTGAGTCAAATAGGTCACATCATCTAATCTCCTATTAAATTAATTGACACTTGATTAATTTAATCTCTTATCATGTCCCATCCTCTAGATTTTGCAGTAAGTTGCATAAGGAAAATGAAATTAACTATTTATTAAATCTCTATTTTCCTCACAAGGCATCTTTTGGAATATTCTCCAAATTTGAATTCAAAAATTCCAAGTCAACATGTACATCCAACAAGGCAATAAATTCATCTTACATGTCCTTTGTTTTGAGCCAAGTGGCATTTATTACATTTTCCCTTCCCTCTTACAAGTCATTTCAACAAATTTGAAATTCAAAAATATGCATTTATTGGCACAATCCCCAAATCTTGCACATCTCTCATCCATTCATAGATTGAAAAGTGGCATCATGCCATTGGATGAATGTTAGTCCCACATTGCTCAAATTTGTACATTCACCCATCTTGGCATTCTATAAATAAAGAGCTCTTATCCTCATTTTATCATCCACAAATTACGCAAATTTATTATGCTAAAATATTTAGCCATTTCTATCCAACCCCATTGAGTTCTTAGCTAGGTTTTTTGCAGATTTTGGCTTGGAGCTCTCATCCTTTATCAACAAAATTGGATCAACCATCTTCAACATATGAAGCTTGCATCTTAGGAATTGGGAAAGGGCCAATTTTCACATCAAATTGGCACCAATTTCCCCATGGGATTATATGTTTTCTATTCTAATTAGGATTCAATCTATTTTGTTGTTTTTATTGTGTTCTTCAATTGTTTTCTTTCCTAATTTGAAGTTTGCAAATGGATTTCATGGGGAATCCTTGTTTTAGCTTGCAATCTCTTGTTTAACTTGTTTATTCATGTTGTTTTGCAGGTACTAGGATTGGGGTTCACACATTTGTGCTGCTGAGGCTGGAGAATATCTTTATCATCTTTCTTCAAATTTCCACACTCATTTCATACGTAAAAATCTCCAATGATGGGAGTCACTTTTGGTAACGTTGTCTCTTCAACATCACTATATAGCACCGTAGCCGGACTTGTCCCACTAAAAAAAAATGGAATTATGTACCGCCACTTGACCGTTCACTTGCAAGAACATAACAAAAAAAAACTATGATTAGGTAAAATTTCAACGCGCTTGGAGTTTATCCCATGTATGTATGCTTAATGGTAAAACTAAGCAGGAGGGTATTTGCCGAAATCAAACTATGACATAGCCACGAAGGCGCCATTGGTAGGGGAGTAAAGTGGAAATGAAATTAGCACATTTTTGACTAATGAGATCAATTTATATTCGGCTTTATACTTTTTAATCTCTCAGATTTAAATTTGATCGGCTTTCCTTTGTAGGTTGGAAATTGAAAACAAAGAAAGGAGAAGTATGAGGAGGATATTTGATCAAATCAAAGTGTTTTTAAACACTTCAGTGTTTGCTTAACACTTTTAAGAAATTGTTATCACTTCTTTCTTAGGACACTAATTTTTGTTTGGGTTTAAAAAGAATCTTTCCATTTCTTGCAAAAGGCTAAAATGAACATTAGAACCACAACATACTAGAGTTTGTTTCTTTTGATAAAATTGAACAAATTATCTATCATTTATCTTTATGCTTGAAAACAAGTCACATTTCGCTTTGTGGATTTAAAAAGAACAAGTGAAACTTTTTTTTTGTGAGAGCTTACTTGAACTAACATCATTGAAAAAGGACATATGCGCTTCTCTTGCACTTTATAACGATCTTGAGAATCAAAAGGACTTTTTCATGATTTTAGTTTGAGACAAAGCAATCACCTCCACACTTTTATTTGGGTTTTAAAATTGAACAATATCTTTTGCGAGTGTGAGTGGGGGCATTGTTGCGTATATTATCTCTCTTTGTTGCCAACAAGGATTGATTGAGTTACAAATATTGTTCCTTATTCACTTTTGTTTATCCTAGAGGGCCTGCCTTGGAGAAAAAGTACTCACCCAAGGGAACAACTCAATCAGTAACAATCTAAAGCCAAGAGTATTTCCAACTGGGATATAAATGTGGGTATTGGAGTAAACACCAATATCACATGGTTGATTCCAACAAGATGGATCGGAAAGGGGACTCTTGTTGTATGGGTCAATCTCCATGAATGGAAAGTACTTATTAAAACCCACGTGCTAGAATTTTCCAAAATCCTTTAATCTATTTGTTGGTGCAAGAACGATCGTTCTAAAGCCACCCCACACTTTTACAGTCTTTTAGTAGAAATGGAAAGCATTCCATGGGAGTTTCATGGGTGTTGATGCTTGGCTGCCCCGATTGATGTTAATGAGCCATGGAGGGGAGCCAATGGGGTCAAGCATCTACCCATTCGCTAAAGATAAGCATAGCTGGACTTGTCCAAGTGGGAATCCAACAAATATTGTCTACACATCCATAAAGTTGTACTTATTCTTGGGTTACAAAATGCATTTCTTGATTGAAAACATCTTGAAAACAAACACTTAACATCATCATCCAAATTTCAAACCCTTTTGAAGACAAATACAATTGACTCAATGCATATGTTATTGCTTTCCCTTGGGACTTACATACTTAGAGGTTTCTAAACATTGGATTACATCTCAATTTTTCTACTTAAGTAAACAATAGGTAAACCCTTACCTTGAGTTCATCAAATATCCACATAACATACTTTATGGGGTTTGAGGAAATTAAGACATTGGACATCTTAGTTTGAAAACTTAATCAAAGAAAATGTTTTTGGTAAAATGAAGCCATTAAGCAAAGCTAAGCAAAATGAACTTTCATGTGTGTTGAAGCCTCATGATTCTTGAAAAAGACCAAAATGAAAATCATTGGTTGAAAATCCAAAAATGTATGTCCAAGTTGAATCATTCTTTGGTTACAAAGGTCTCTAGGAAGCATTTGCATGTTCTTCAATACCTAGGTCTAGGCAAACAAAGTGTATTTTTTTAGGTGCATATTAGGATCCAAGGGAAATCAAAATAATTTCACCCATCCTTAAAACATCAAAATAAACATCATCTCATCATCACCTTTTGGAAAATCTTGAAATCATCCTTAATGCCGGGCTTTTTGGAAAAATCAAAATCATCAAAACCATTGAGACTAAATCCTTGAAAAATTTATCAAAATCACCTTTGGCTAGGTATGTGTAGATGCATCCTTTTGCATATGCTTAGTCAAAGTTATCAAAATCATCTTGTTTAGCTTAGTATATGTGGATGAATCCTTCTTCATATGATTAGTGAAACTATCATCTTGTTTGAATAGGTGTGGGTAGATGCATCCTTCTCCCTACACATATTCAAATTATCATCCATTGAACAAATATATCCCTTAGATAATCATCCAAACATCTTAGGGTCTCTTTGTTCAAAATGAAAAACAATAAAAATCAAAATCAAGGACAAATCCCAAATCCAAAATCAAATTAAAAAAAAAATCCGAAACATATCTGAAAGTCCCAAAATCCTAGCATCTCCTTCAAGATTTATAAGAAGAAAAAAACATCCACATCACCCATCCCTTGCATCATCATCATATCACCTCTTGATCCTTAAGATATCCTAAAATTTTCTACTTTGGGCATAAAGTAAAGATCAATCCAAAGAACCAAGAGATTCATCTCTCCTATTCTTGAAAAAATGATCCTCGTTTTATGGTTCAAACTAGATCTCAATACAAGAAGAGCATGAAAGCCAACAAAGAAACACTCACTTCAAGTGATCTTAGCCAAAAAAATGTTGAAATTAATCCTTCCGAATCAAGCAATCCTTTGACCAACTCATCATCGCAAAATACGCAAGAGGAAAACCAAGGAGAGTATCTTACCTTTGGAATGTCTCATGATGAAATGACTGAAATTCTTCAAAATTTGGAAAACCATAAAATCATTAACACCATGATGAGGCTTAACCCTTCGTTATATGTGCTTGAATTAAGAAAACAAGGGGTCAAACTACCTTTGGATTTTGACGTAAGTACCATAGTGGAGACATCTTTTCCTCCCATCTCATCCACCATTCCCATATCATCTACACCCCCATCCCAAAACATCACCCAAAACATTCCACAAATCATGACATCTTTTGCTCCAACCCAACCCAATCCAATGTTAATAAGGGAAATGCATTTCTCAATGCTGTTCAAGCACACCTCCTTGTTAATAATCAAAACTTGGATGCAAATACCACCTTGGAACAAAACATACTTGAAAGCCCATTACATAAGAATGTTCCTCTCACTTTCCATCATGATCTATCATCATCATTTTTTTGTGCAACACCTCAAACTCCTCTCCTCACAAATTCGCAAGAGGAAGGAGACATGTTTGGACCAGGGGGCACTTTCGACACCACAACATTTTCGCAAGAACTCACACCCCTCACACTTCCACCTCTTCCACCATTTCCATTATCATCCACACCACTCCTTGGTTTAGGGATTTCCCCTCTACCAACTGTTGGTGTGAATAAGTCTTGTACCTAGTTTATTCCTTTACTAGGGACTTAGGGGACTTAATTAACATGTTACGTTTACTTAGGATATTAGTTGTCTTATCTAGAATTTCCCCTTTCCTAGGTAGTTATGAGTTAGTTGTCTCATGTGATAGGATTAAGACACTTGTCATCATCTTGTCTTATCCTATCTCTCATCCTTGCCTTTATAAGCAAGGCATCTCTAGAATTTGCATTGCATAACATTGTATTGTATTGCATTGATCATATTGTATCATATTGCAATCCTTGTTTGGTGGAATAGCATCTTCCATTGTTGCTTCTCTCTATCTCTTGTGGAGGTTCTTTGGTGTTGTAGATTGAAGATCTTGGGTTGACCACTTCAACATGGTATCAGAGCTTTGAATCTAGCAAGCCCCTTCCAATTATTTATTAGAGGGTTTCCATCAATTTTTATTGTGATTTTTGAGTTTCTTGTATCCTATATTGCATGCTTGCATTTTGGTGAAATCTGGTCATTGCAGCGCTTTTGGCTATAGTGACAGTATTTTAGGCTATCCCATTGCATCCAGGAGGCTCGAAAAAGTTAGATTTGGCTTTGTAGACATGTAAAATATTCCAATTGACATTGTGCATCTGATCCTGATTACTAACATCATTTCTTCCAGAATCATCCCTCGGTCTAACCATTTAATCAAATCTCCTTATCTGATTAAATTCATCAATATTCCTCTCTTAATTGAATAAATCATTTTATCTAATTAAGTCAATCTCTTTTGATACTTAAATCAATTCATCTAATCTAATTATCCCTATTTAATTAAATAATCAGTTATTTGATTAAATCTCTAAAGGTTGTTCATTAAATTAAATAAATTAAAACCTTACTTTATTTAATATAACACCATCTTTTTTAATTAAATAAATAAAAATCCTTATTTAATTAATCTCTTGTCATATTCCTGTCTTATTTGACTTAAATAAATCCATAAATTTGAGTCAAATAGGTCACATCATCTAACCTCTCTCATTAATTTATTTAACCCTTGATTAATTTAATCTCATCTCATGTCCCATCCTCTAGATAATGCAAGTTGCACATGAAAATAGATTTAATTCATTTATTAAATCTCTATTTTCCTCATAAGGCATCTTTTGGAATATTCTCTCAATTTGAATTCAAAAATTCCAAGTCAACATGTACATTCAACAAGGCATTTAAAACCTCTTACATGTCCTTTTCCTTGAGCCAAGTGGCATTTATTGCATTTTCCCTTCCCTCTTACATGTCATTTCAACAAATTTGAAATTCAAATTATGCATTTATTGACACAAACCCCAAATATTGCACATCCTTCATCCATTCATAATGACGAGTAAGATTGATAGCGCTATTGGATGTAATGCTATTCCATATTGCCTCTAATTTAGTATTCATCCATTTGGAATTTATAAATAAAGAGCTCATATCCTCATTTCATCATCCACAATTTATGCAAAGTTACCATGCTCAAATATCCATCAAATTTCATCAATCATTCTTGAATCATAGTTAAGTTTTGCAGATTTTAGCTTGGAGCACTCTTCAACATCAACAAAGTGAATCAAATCTTCGTCAACATATCAAGCTTGCATCTTAGGAATTGGGAAAGGGCCAATTTTCACATCAAATTAGCACCAATTCCCCCATGGGATCATGAGTTTGTACATCTAATTAGGATTCAATCATTGTTTTATCATTTCCATTGTGTTCTTTAATATTTTCTTCCTAGTTTGAATGTTGTAAATAGATTTTGTGGGGAATCCTTGTTTATCCTTGTAATTCCTTGTTTAACTTGTTTATTCATGTTTTTTTGTAGGTACTAGGAGAAGGGTTCACATGTGATTTTATTTCACCTAATTTCGCTACCATCTCGCAACTTTGGCAAAAGAAGGGTTTGAGCCCGGGATTTGGTGAAGCTAACTTTATATAGAGCACTTTGAGAAAATTAAGCCTTCCATTGTGTCTAGTGACCGCTTTTATTTTTTTGATATATAATTTAGAAGAAATTGTTTCGGGGAAAATAATTTTACCCAAAATATATGCCCTTATTAAAAATAATAATTTTTTAATTATCCGCGATTTCATTTTTGGGATTTTATCAGTATTTATTTAATCTACATATATGTTAAAAAAATTTTGAGGTTTTTGGTGATTTACTTTATTTTCTGCATTTACCCGCTGTAGTTTTGGCAGATTTTTTGTCCGTATTTCCTCGCATTATTGTCAAAATTATTTGCTGATCTTTGATTCATCACACCTCCAAATTATCACCGGGCTACTGAAGTTTATGGTGGCTTAGGTGGGCTTAGCGGTCTCCCCTTGCCGCCAACCATGGCTGCCTCCAAGACCGGCCAAGGAAAAACTGACAATGACCGCCAACCGCCACCACTAGCCACCAGTGATAGCACTAACTGCCCAGAGTTAAGCCCTTCACTGCCATGGGATTAGGTAAACCACTAGGCTGGTGGTTAAGTCTTCCAGACCATCGACATTTGTTGTAGCCGCTAGCATTCACTGCCAGGAGCAGACCCTCACCGCATGTGACCCGAGCTATAAACTGCTAGTGGTTACACTAACCGCCTATTTTTTTCAGCCGCCTAGTGCTAGGTCATGTGGGTGACCACCGGGTATCCCCCGAGGGCTTAACGTTTGCTCCTGTTTAGTGTTCTAGGTGCCTAAAATAGAGCATTTTTTCAATTTTGCATAACTTTTCACCACAGAGTCGGATTTTTGAAAATGAGATATCATCATAAAGCTGGTTTGACAAAATTTGTAGTGGTATAGGTTATTTTTCCATATTTTGATATTTTATGCTAGTTTTTTCAGCTTGAAGGTACAAGTGTATTTATTGCTTGTTCTTGGCTTAACTTTTGCAAACGAAGTTGAAATTTGGCAATTTTTTTTTGAAATTGCTCAAAAAATCACAACGAATCTATTTGTAACCTTAGCTTTCAGTTTTGGAAAGCTCTTTTTTCTAAAAATTGTAAAATCACTATGTGTTATAAATGGTTTATTTGAGCTTGTCACTTGTAAAAATTGCAAAATTTCTTCATTGTAATTTGTTGGGGGGGTTGCAAAATCAGTTTTAATACATTCTAGGGGGTGAAAGGCACAATTTAAGTGCCACATAGTCTTATTTCTTTTGGTGTTCATGGCAGATCTAAGGAAAATTGAACCACTCACTCCACACAATTATCATACATGGAAGCTAAAAATGACTCAATTGTTACAATCTAAGGGTCTATGGCCAATGTTAGATGCAGAACAACCTGAATTTACAAGGGATTATGAATTTTTTTTCCATAGATGTAAAATGGATGAAGCAAAAGGGCTCATTGGCTTACATGTATCTGATAATTTTTTGTTTCATATTTCAGAGTGCAAAACACCTAAGAATGTTTGGGATAAACTTGAAGAATTGTATGGTAAAACAAATCATTTCAGAACCTTGCAACTTCAAGCAGAACTACAATCCCTCTCTCCAGATGCATTTCCTTCAATTCAGGATTTCCTTGCACAATTCAAGATGATTTTGTCACAGTTGAAAAGATGTGGACATGATGTATCTAGTGATGAATGTATCTTCTTGATTCTGTCTAAGTTAAAGGGCCCTTATCAAGTGTTTTCTTCTACTTTCTATTCAACTATGGATGCAATGGGGAAAGATTACAAAATGCCTACATTTGAGTTGTTTTGTGAGCATCTTACTAGGGAGGAGGCCAAGTTAATTTAGTTGGATGCCTTACCTAATTCTAAGAATCATGCTCTAATGGCTCAATCATCCAAGGGTAAAGGAAAGAACAAGAAGAATCCCAAAGCAGAATCATCTTCTGGTAGTGAGAATCCCTCCAAACCGAAGCCGAAGAACAATCAAAAGTCCACTCAATCTCCTTCTTCTTCTACCTCTGGAGATTCTTCTTCCAAGTCCAAGAAAAAGAAAGGAGATCCTTGTTCATTTTGTGGCAAAACTGGGCATGATGCAACTTTTTGCTTTAAGAGATTAGAGGCCTTGGAGGAAGCTATGAAAAAGCACAACATTTCAGTGGCTAAGCCTTCTTCCATGGGCAAAGGGAAAGCTCTTTCAGCACGGGCCATTCATTCATCTTCAGATAGTTGGATTCTTGATTCAGGTGCTTCACATCACATGACCAATTCATGTGATCTTCTTGATTCCATTGTTCATACTTCTACTTCTCATATTGTAGTTTTGAACTCTTCGTAGACTCCAGTTTTAGGGATAGGCTTCGTTCAGATGCTAGATGGGTGCATTGAGGAAGTTCTTCTTGTTCTTGATATTTCAGCGAATCTACTTTCCATATATCAGATTTTTCATTCTGGAGATGGGAAGTCAGTTGATTTTACTCCACAGAATGTGACTATTAGACATTTACAAGATCTTGAGAATGTTGTTGCTATAGGGATAGTTTATCATGAGAATCATTTGTATCAATTTGATGGATTTGAGTCTTCATCGGGTTCATGTTTTGTTGCTCATGCTGATTCAACGAGCAAGCTTTGGCATGAGAGATTTGGGAACTTGAATTATAGATATCTTCAACAAATGCAAGTGCATAACTTAGTGGTTGGTCTACCAAAGATCACTTACATGTAGATGGTGTTTGTCAAGGTTGTGTTCTTGGCAAGCAACATCAAGATCCTTTTCCTAAGGGTCAAGCTACACGTGCAACCACACCCCTTGAGTTGGTCCATAGTGATCTCATGTCATTCCCAACTCCTTCATTTTTAGGGGCTAAGTATGTGCTAACATTCATTGATAATTTTTCCCACCAGACATGGGTCTATTTTCTAAAGCTTAAGAGTGAAGTCCTCACCAAATTCAAGACCTTCAAAAACTTTGTGGAGAAGCAGTCAAGTTTTTCTCTTCAACAAATATGCATAGATAATGGGGGGAGTATGTCAATCAGGAATTTTAGGATTTTTGCAATGAGCATGGTATTCTTCATCAGCAGACATTTCCTTACACTCCTCAGTAGAATGGTGTGGTAGAGAGAAAGAACAGGACTCTCAAGGAAATGGCCAATTGTATGATTCAGTCTAGGTCCATGGCTCCTGCTTTTTGGGCCGAAGCTATCGATTGTGCCAACTATATTCAAAACCGTATGCCCCACAAGGCAGTGTAGAATATGACCCCTAAGGAGGGTTGGTCTCATCGTAAGCCTAATGTATCCTTCTTCAAAGTATTTGGTAGTGAGGCTTGGGAATTCATTCCGAATGGTCAGCATAAATCCATGGAGAAGAAGAGTTAGTGGTACATCTTTGTTGGCTATTGTGAGGATGTGAAGGCATATAGATTTTTTGATCTTGACACATGAGAGGTTCATTTCCGATGTGATGTTCAGTTTGCTAAAATCTTCACCCAGTCAAATCCTCCTTCGACTTCTTCATCACAACCTACTCAGTCTTCTTCAGGTGATGATACTTTGCTACTTGAGGAAGATTTTGATGATGGTCTTGATGCACCTCCTCCTCATTCACCTACTAGGCTAGGATGGGGTCGAGTTACTATTGAGGAGGTTGGTCCTCTTGTTGGTGATCCCACAGACACTCGCCGCACTCATTCTCATACTTCTAGAATTAGTCTTTTGAGTCATGTAGTTTGAGATGATCCTTAGAAGTTTTCAGATGCTTCAGGTATTCCAGAGTGGGATAGTGCTATGGATGATGAGTATTCTTCCTTGATGAAGAATAATACTTGGGATGATAATTTTCAGATTGTGGGATTAAAAGACAAAAGACAACTCCGTATTCTCTACAACAAAATGGAGTTGCAGAAAGAATGAACATAACATTGATGGAGAAGGCTAGGAGTATGTTGAGTGGAGTTGATCTAGAATAAAAGTTTTGGGATAAAATTGTTGCCACTGCTTTTTGTTTGATAAATAGATCTCCTACATCAGCACTTGTTGATAAAACGCCAATGGAGGCGTGGTTGGGGAAAAATCCTTCACTTAGACATCTGAGAGTTTTTGGTTGTGAGGCATATGCACATGTTCCTAAGGAGAAGAGAACAAAATTGGACTCTAAGGTTGTCAAATGTATCTTCATTGGCTACAAGTATGGTGTGAAAGGATACAAGCTTTGGGACCCTTTTGCACAAAAGGTAATTTATTCCAGAAGTGTTATTTTTAGAGAGATTAAATCTTCTATTAATTTTCAGCTAGAACAGCATAAATAAATTGAACAGGAAAAGGATGTGGTTCAAATTTCTTCCACGCCTGAGGAAGTTGAAACGATACCCCAAAATAGAAAAGAAGTTGAGGAGACCTCATCAAGCTCTGAAGAGGAGGAAGAAGTCGAAGAACCTCCACCTCAACTTATTCAAAGGTCTACAAGGCAAAGGAAACCACCTCAAAGGTATGGGTATTCACCTGATGATTGGAAGTGTATATTTGCTTTTTGTACTAACGTTGATGAATCGAGATCAGTGCAAGAGGCATTGGATATGAATGATGCAGAGTCCTGGAAATTAGCCATGGATGAAGAGATGGAAGCTCTTAAAAGGAATGAAACATGGGACCTTGTACCATTGCCTGAAGGTTAAAAATATGTTGGATGTAAATGGGTGTTTAAGAAAAAGATTGGTTCAGATGGAAATGTTGAAAAGTATAAGGCATGGTTGGTTGCGAAGGGATACTCTGAGGTTGAGGGTATTGACTATGGTGAGATTTTTTCTCTTGTTGCTAAAATGAAATCCATTTGGTTTTTATTATCTATTGTAGCAACTTATGATCTAGAGGGGGAACAAATGGATGTGAAAACTGCATTCCTTCATGGTGATTTGGAGGAAGAAATTTATATGACACAGCCAGAGCACTACATGGTAAAAGGTAAAAGCAAGTTGGTATGTAAGTTAAAGAAATCTCTGTATGGCCTTAAACAAAGTCCTAGGATGTGGTACCAAAAGTTTGATACATAGGTATTGAGTTTGGGATTTGTGCGGTCTAAATCTAATCACTATGTATATTTTAAATTTGATGGTGATTATTTCTTGGTAATTGATTTATATGTTGATGACATGTTGTTTATTGGGAAAGGCAAAGGTTTGATTGCAGAATTGAAATCTCAACTCTCTGTGAAATTTGAAATGAAAGATCTTGGTGCAACAAAACACATACTTGGGATGGAGATTAGAAGAGATCGTAAGAACAGAAAGCTATGGCTTAGCCAGGGTAAGTATGTTCAGTTTTACAAAGGTTTAACATGCAGGATTGTAAACCACTTTGTGTTCCTATTGGATTGGGAATGAAGCTCTCTATTTCACAATGTCCAACATCCCCATCGAAAATGGAAGACATGAGTAGAGTGCCTTACTAGAGTGCAGTAGGAAGCTTAATGTATGCTATGGTCTGTACAAGACTAGACATTGCCCAAGTAGTGCGTCTGCAGATATTTGCGGGGTACAACAAAGTACTCTATATGTTTTCATGGTACAGGAGATCAACATTCCCTGAGTATTTGTGGTTTTGTTGATTCAGATTGGGCAGGTGATGTCGATAGTAGAAGGTCCACTAGTGCATATGTGTTTACTCTTAATGGTGGTGCAATTAGTTGGATGAGCAAGTGACAAGATGTGGTTGCTTTGTCCAGTACTTAGGTAGAGTATATGGCAGCTACTCATGCCTATAAAGAAGCCATTTGGCTAAAGTTTTTGTGTTCAGATATTGGATTTAAACAGGGTGCAGTTACATTTTATTTTGACAATTAGAGTGCAATCTTCCTTGCGAGGAACCCAACTTTTTATGCAAGGACCAAACACATTGATGTTCAGTATCACTTCATGAGAGATATGGTCGAGGATGGTAGGGTGAAGCTGGAAAAGGTAGAGACAATGGTGAATGTTGAAGATGCATTAACTAAGCCCCGTGAGCACATCAAAATTTAGGTGGTGTTCCGAGTCTATGGGCCTTTTGGCCCTTAGCAGTTGATCCACGGTATTTTTCCCTTGGCCCTACAAGGTATTCGACAGGTGGGAGAATGTTGGCAAATGAGGTGTCTCAACCTTGCTACATATTTCCCATAATATTTATTTTTATTTAATATTTTCCTACAGTTGTTCCACACTGTTGGTGCATTAAAAATTGGTTTATTAGTTTTCATAAGATGCCTATGTGATAGTATATCATGGAAGGACTATTTTTAGAGATTCTATGACAATTTTTATGACATCTGTAAGGGTCAAAAATCTAGGGGATTTGATTTTGGAAGTGAGAGTTATTTTAGTCTGGAATCTTGGTAAGAGAAGCCAAGCACATGGTTTTGTAAACTGTTGGTGGTTTCGTGTATTGTTGGAAGTCTATAAATTGGAGGCTTGAGGAGTAGTTTGTGTGAGAGTTTGCAGGTACTGTTATGCTGCTGGAATGCTGCCAGAATTCTTCTAGAGATGTTTACTAGTGATACTCTTGTAAAAGACTTGCTCTGCAAGTGTATATCATCTTGGTTTTGGATTTGGAATACATTAAGCAAGTTTTGGAGTGTGGGGTTTTTCATCCAAAATGGTTTTCCCCATGTATATCTAGTGTTTTGTGTTTGCACTGCTCATTTCATATTATGAATGTGTTTCTTGATTTTCTATAACTATTAGATCAGTTTTAAAGTTTTGCATAGTGTTTCTCCTCAAGATTGGTAGAGGAAATTAATTCCGCTACTCTAATTTCCTTACACAAACATATACAAAGCAGTCAACCAGCTTCTCGTATCCACTAGATGGATAAGATTGGCCAAAAGCATACCAAAAAAACAACTCTTTCGTGTCATCTATATACATTCCTTTGAAATTATGACCGACCGTAATTCCTCTGTTTATTAGCAGTCCTGCATCATAGGTTGTAATAATTACCAGATTATTTTTAGATTTATTCAGTATATCCCTGATCAATAGGGAATCTAACTGTTCTAGGTGATCAATATCATCTAGAAAAATTAGGAAGTTTAAAATGTTGCTCCTTCAGATATGATCACTAAGGTATCTTGTACCATCTTCTACGCTTGAAAACCTTGGATGATCTTCATCAAAGAGATCACTGAGAAGCTTCATTTGCAAAGAAGGAAGATTGCATTTCACAAAGGCTTCCCAAATATCAAACAAAAAGTAGGATCGACTATACTTTGGACGCTTTCGGTTGAACAATTCTTTGGAGAGAGTTGTTTTTTCAACCCCACCCATCCCATAAATGCCAACTATCTTAGCCTTTCCTTCTCCTTGTTTGCTTATCCCACACCACCTTTCAAAATCATCTATAAATTTATCAATACACTGGTTTTCAAAATCTTCTACAAGCTTAGGAAGTCCTACTGGATGTTTGGCAACATATAAAGGTCTCTTCTTTTCTACTTCCTTTTGCACTGCTAACACTATCTTCTCGCAGTCATTGAAACTTTATAAATAGAAGGGGAATTGAATGAGAAAAAAAATTAACCACTGTTAAAGAAGAGAAAACTTATACATAAGAAGATACACTGAAGCCATAAAAATATTACCAGTTTAGCTCTTCTCTAGCAATAAATAAAATAGATTGGAGGGCTTCCTTCCAATCCTCAAGTTTTTCCAGGTATCTCTTCTTATTTTCATATTCAGTGAATGCTATGCCATACACTCTTTCTATGTGGGGCAGTGTCGAAGGCTCAACACCATAAAAAATAGGAATAATCTTAGCTTTACTTTGCAACATGAGAACCAACTCCGCCAAACACCATGCTGATTCTGCATATCCTTTGGAGAAGATAGCTATGTGAACTGTAGCAGAGCAGATGGCTGTCTCAATCGTGGATGGAAAATATTCTCCAAGTGTTTTTCCCTTCGAATCAAGAAACACCCGTAGTTTCAATTTCTCAAGAGATTTGTAAAGCTCAAGAGCCAGAGTATCTTTGACATTAGGGCCTCTGTGGTTGATAAAGACATCATATAATCTGGCTGATTTAGAAACCTTCCTCCTCTTGAAGGGAGATTCGATTCCAGAGAAAGTTGGATGATCCTCACCTTTTTTGTGGCACGACGACGAAGATTCCATAGAGAAAGCATGGTGTTCCTCATTTTGATGGGGATGAGATGAAGAAGATGCCATAGATGCAAAGTAAGGTTGGGGCAGAAATCTTGAAACAAGAGAGGATAGTTTTGAGGAAAGAAAGAGTGAATTGAAGTTGATAGAAATCAGATGACTTTGATGAAGCTTCATAGAAACAAGCTGTAAAAGGAGGAAAATAATGATCTCAAGCAACGAGGAAAATGCTTAGAGAAATGTAAGCACCAGACGTTTTAAAGAAAGAAAAAGTTTAATGAATTGTAATTAGTTTACAAGGTCAAGGTTAGAAGACGACAAAAATTGGGTTTCATATTAAAAGGAGATGTCCCCATCAGAGTTAGGGGCTCCCACAAATGACACAAAAACTAGTTGTAATTACGACATGAAATATTATAAATTCATTTTCTAGGTCACAACCGACCGCGACACTATTTTATTTAAATTGATAAGAGAGATTAATTTGTGTGCAACTTGACTCATAATTTTGTCGAATACAGAATTTGTAAGAGATTATTCAAATTGTAAGATGCTGGAAATTGTTATAGGTAAGTGCATGAAACGATACTTTTTAATTGGGACATAAATTTGTTTATTTATTTAATTAAAGATATAAATTAAATTTGTTTATTTATCTAATTAAAGATATAAATTAGTTTGTTAGTTTTAAATTTGATTATGTATATATTTTTTATTGTTAATTTTTTTAATCACATTTTGTGATTTATCATCAAGATGAAGTAGTTAGATAAGAGATATTAAAGCAAATAAAAAGACAAAATGATTAAATAGATTGAAGAGGGATGTAGTAAAAACTCGAGAGACCTTAAGAATAAGATTAAAAAGGGAAGAAAAAAAAGAAGGATAAACTAAAAGTATAAATATAATTATATTTAATATTCAACTCAAAATTATCTCTCTCTCTCTCAACATAATCAAATTGAATGTTATATATATAATTTAAAATTATATGTACATGATAAGCAAAAATATTAAATAAAAAAAAAGAACAAATAAAAATCACAATTCAAATATAATATTAGACACACCTAAAAACCAAACAAAAGACATTGAACTAGTCAAAGTATACATATATAGTTTTAACTATTACCAATGGTTAATATGTGATACATAGTCATTTTCAACTTGGAAAGATGTTTATCCCAATAGTATCATTAATAAATTCATTCAACTTGCTATACATATTTGATTAGTAATAGAAAAATTGATACCCAATCAATCTCTATAATTAGAAATATTTGAATTGCATAATTTTTCCTTTAGATTAATCCCCATATCTATCAGTTTTCAAAAATTTGAGAGCATTGTTTTTTCTTCAAAAATAGTGATAGCACCAAAAGATAGAAAATGATAAAAACAAAAGTCAGATTAAAGACATGAACTTTTTATATTCCACAAGAATGAGTTGAAATGTTTCACATAAAAACTTGTATAAAAAATTTTTATCGACATTTCAGATCACACTATGTGATCCACCATCGAGATAAGAACATTTTAAAAAAAATGTAAAACTTGAATCTAAAATCAATCTTGACTATCTAATTCTTATGACCTTAACAAAACTTTTTATTGTCTTTGTAAGAAATATTTCCCCATTTCTACATGGCCGTTGAAGCAAGGAAGATGATTCCATAGAGAAAGCATGGTGTTCCTCTTTTTGGTGGGGAGGAGAGGGAGAACATTTTGCTACAAATAATGACCGGAAGCAATGAGGAATAGGGTTAGAGAAATTTAAGCACCAGCCATATGAAAGAAAGCAATGAATTAAATAATTTTAATTAGTTTTTGAGGTCGAGGTAAAATATAAGAAATTTATTTTATGGGTGACAACATGAACAACCAATATTTTATTTAAATTATTAAGACGTAAATTATTGTCAACTTTGACTCATACATCTATCGAATATAGAATTTGTGAGAAATTATTCAAATTGTAAGATGCTATAAATTGTGAGAGGTAAGTGTGTGAAGTGAGATCTTTTTGAGAACATAATTTCCTTAGTTTTGTTGACGTAGTGGTTTTTTCAAAAGCTATGTGAATGATATTGATGATTGCATTGTTTTTCTCGGGGTTTTTTTAAATATCTTAGTTTAGTGTTTAGATAAAGAATCATATTTTTTAATTATTTAGTCTTTAGTTTGAATTATGGGGGTAATTATAAAGTTTGTAATCTATTAATGTTAAATAGTCACATTTAAAGTTACTTTATTTGAAAATTTAAATAGAAGAGAGTAAGTATATTCCATCATCTTTTTATTAAAAAAATAATTTTAATTTAGCATAAGCAACACAAATATTTTTTCTTTCTAATTTATTAAAATAGAAAATACTACAATCTAATCCATATTTAAGGTCCTCCTTACCTTTCCTAGTCTTAAAAGCTCTACGAAATACCTTTTTTTACCTTTTCAATTTTTTTTAGAATATTATAGAATAGCTATGTCTCAATTACATTTACTTAGAAATATTACTACACACAATCTTCCCTTTATTTTCTTGAAAATGATATTATTTGGATTGAATTAAAATTCTCCTTTAGTCTTAATAGATAGAAGCATATTTTTTATATTGTATTTAATTTTTTAGTGTCTCTTTATTTTTCCCTACCTTTGGACTAATCTTTGTGAACCATCAATTTTAGGGTGTGTCTATGTGCTTCTCTTGCACTCTTAGGGTTTTTCAGCTAAAACGAGAGAGATAGAACCCAAAAATTGAGGTGGTTCACTCAACTAAGGAATGTATGATGTAAATATGACTAAATGCAAAGATCTAAATGCAACTAAGTGACGAAATTGACTGATTATGAATGAAAAACTAATGAAATATGCAATTTTTGAAAACACAATGTGATATGTAGAAAATGAACTAAAGACAAACAAATGTAAACAAAATTGAATGAAGTTTAATAGAGTGCACCTAGAAGTTGAATGTTGATCCTAGAAGGTTATGAAAACTAGTAGAATTCATTGTTAATCACTAGTGAGACTCATTCGCCACTGATGGTGAATCAATCCTCCTTCTGGTAAAATGACCTGAAACTACTTTTTGACTATCAGGAATTAGATTCTGACAAAATCAATTTTTCTAGCCTATAGGTGGGATTCATTCACCACTAATGGCGAATCATTCCTCCTCCAAACTTCTACAATTTCAAGAGTCAATTTTGTAGATCTAGATCTGCGATTGTCTTCTTGTTGAGTTGACAGAGTCAAATCTATAGAAGATAGGTTGTATGTTGTCTCCAAGCTTGAATTAGGGTTTAGTTGACTTGAAATACTTTGATGACTTCTTGACCACTTTTCAACACCTATTTCCTTACCAAATCTACCTACAAGACCTGCAAACACACATGCAAAGAAGGGAAAAAATGGTTAAGGGTTAGAGTATAGGGATTTGCCTTGGTCAAATCCCACTTTGGTAATTGTTAAATAAATATTTGAGTAGCCCCCTTTGGGTTTATCTTTTTTATGTGTGTGTTGGCCTATAAATCGCTGAGTTTGCTCAACTTTTTTATAAAAGTTTTGATCTACCGCTTTGCGCATCTACTCTTTACGGCTTCAGGTATCGACATTCCTTTCAAATCCTAGGAGACTCTGTTGTGCTTCCATGTGTCACAGCGATGTGATTCTTTTGTTTCTTGTTTCCTTGACACCTCGTCGGGCTGCGAGTGGCTGCCACAAAGCCGGTGTTCCTAAAAGTTCTGGCAGGCCCCACGGTTTCGAGCTAAGAGTGGACTCTTGCTACATGTCAACCATTCACAAAT